>CM044371.1:2376150-2378650 GCA_024294585.1 Vipera latastei
CCGCCTCAGGCGTGAAAGCAATTGGAGGACTTTAAGCCAATCGCCGGGAGTTGGGAATTCTAGTCCCGCCTCAGGCGTGAAAGCAATTGGAGGACTTTAAGCCAATCGCCGGGGAGTTGGGAATTCTAGTCCCGCCTCAGGCCTGAAAGCAATTGGAGGACTTTAAGCCAATTGCCGGGAGTTGGGGAATTCTAGTCCCGCCTCAGGCGTGAAAGCAATTGGAGGACTTTAAGCCAATCGCCGGGAGTTGGGGAATTCTAGTCCCGCCTCAGGCGTGAAAGCAATTGGAGGACTTTAAGCCAATCGCCGGGAGTTGGGGAATTCTAGTCCCGCCTCAGGCCTGAAAGCAATTGGAGGACTTTAAGCCAATCGCCGGGAGTTGGGGAATTCTAGTCCCGCCTCAGGCGTGAAAGCAATTGGAGGACTTTAGGCCAATCGCCGGGAGTTGGGGAATTCTAGTCCCGCCTCAGGCGTGAAAGCAATTGGAGGACTTTAGGCCAATCGCCGGGAGTTGGGGAATTCTAGTCCCGCCTCAGGCGTGAAAGCAATTGGAGGACTTTAGAGCCAATCGCCGGGAGGTTGGGGAATTCTAGTCCCGCCTCAGGCGTGAAAGCAATTGGAGGACTTTAGGCCAATAGCCGGGAGTTGGGGAATTCTAGTCCCGTCTCAGGCGTGAAAGCAATGGAGGACTTTAGGCCAATCGCCGGGAGTTGGGGAATTCTAGTCCCGCCTCAGGCGTGAAAGCAATTGGAGGACTTTAAGCCAATCGCCGGGAGTTGGGGAATCCTAGTCCCGCCTCAGGCGTGAAAGCATTGGAGGACTTTAGGCCAATCGCCGGGAGCTGGGGAATTCTAGTCCCGCCTCAGGCGTGAAAGCAATTGGAGGACTTTAGGCCAATCGCCGGGAGTTGGGGAATTCTAGTCCCGCCTCAGGCGTGAAAGCAATTGGAGGACTTTAGGCCAATCGCCGGGAGTTGGGGAATTCTAGTCCCGCCTCAGGCGTGAAAGCAATTGGAGGACTTTAGGCCAATCGCCGGGAGAGTTGGGGAATTCTAGTCCCGCCTCAGCCGTGAAAGCAATTGGAGGACTTTAAGCCAATCGCCGGGAGTTGGGGAATTCTAGTCCTGCCTTAGACATCAAAGACGACAGGGTGACTTTGGGCCAATCACGGGGAGATGGTGAGTTCTAGTCCTGCCTTAGACGTCAACGTCGACGGGGTGACTTTGGGCCAATCCCGGGGAGATGGTGAGTTCTAGTCCTGCCTTAGACGTAAACGTCGACGGGGTGACTTTGGGCCAATCAACCGGAGACCGGCAGTTCTAGTCCCGCCTTAGCCCAAAACCGACCTGCGTACCTGGGGCCGGCCACTCTCTCTCAGCCCCGGGGAGGAGGCAATGGCCAAAAAAAAACCACATCTGAAAAATTCTCGCTGAGAAAACGGCCGGTCCTTGTCCAGGGATCTTAGGCTCTACTTTACAACGCTCCCCACCTCACAACTCTAGTTACACAACAAAGCCCTTGACGGACACAAAAAAATGTCGTCCCTCGCTTCGCCGGCCGTTAACCAAAGATTGCTGATCTTTGCTTAACGGCGCTTTAGATCGTCGGCCAATTAACCGAGCTGGGAGTTCGGTGAGAAGACCTGCACGGTCTCCCCCACATACACACACACACAGGCCCAATCTTTCCACACACTTGACAACCACACTTCGGCCGAAACAATTCGGCTGTCGCCTCAGGGTCGCTCGGGGGAATCCCCGCAGTTAGCCACGTGGCTGTGAAGTTGTGACTCTGGCTTCCTCGGTGGCTGGTCGGAAAGGTCGCCAAACGGGGAAATCGCGGGACTCCGGGGGAATACCGCCAAGCCGACGGTCGCGAATAGGAGTCGGTTGCCAGGTGTCCCCAGTCTGGATGACTTGACCGGGAGGGGTGCCGTCGTAAGTGTGAAAGCCGGTCGTAAGTGCCGTTGTTAACTTCAAACGGTCCGTTAAGCGAGGACTGCGTGTAGAGGGAGCGAGACAGAGTTCCATGGAAGGTCTCACATGGGGTGGGGGGGGGGGGCGGCAGCGTTCTCTTCCTCGAAGTTGGCTTCCCCAGAATTGGGGTTCTCATTTGATGTCGAAGGGAGATCAGGGGTCATCTAGTCCAGCCCCCTGCTCAAGCAGGAGGACCCTTATGGAGTCATAGAATGACAGAGTCGGAAGGGACATCAGAGGTCATCTAATCCAGCCCCCTGCTCAAGCAGGAGACCCTTACAGAATCATAGAATGACAAGAGTCGGAAGGGACCCTGGAGGTCATCTAGTCCAGCCCCCCTGCTCAAGCAGGAGACCCTTACAGAGCCATAGAATGACAAGAGTCGAAGGGACCCTGGAGGTCATCTAGTCCAGCCCCCTGCTCAAGCAGGAGACCCTTACAGAATCATAGAATGACAAGAGTCGGAAGGGACCCTGGAGGTCATCTAGTCCAGCCCCCTGCTCAAGCAGGAGAACCCTTACAGAA
>CM044371.1:2383650-2393650 GCA_024294585.1 Vipera latastei
GGAGGAGGAGGAGGAGGAGGAGGAGGAGGAGGAGGAGGAGGAGGAGGAGGAGGAGGAGTGAGGAGGAGATGGAGGAGGGAGGAAGGACGGACTGTGGGGTCTTTGGTGCTCTCTGAGCTTGGTTGTTTACCGTGCAGACCTTTCAGGAGCCAGCTAGATAACGGCATCAGTATTAGAGAGGGAGAAGGGTTGTGAAGAGGAGGAGGAGGAGGAGGGAGGAGGGAGGTGAGGAGGAGGAGGAGGAGGAGGAGGAGGAGGAGGAGGAGGAGACAAGGGAGGAGGAAGGACTGTGGGGGTCCTTGGTGTTCTCTGAGTTTGGTGGCACTGACGATGTTCACTAGGTTGGGTCATGAAGCGGTCTGCAACAAAAACCACCCGGCTTAGACAGCACCATGGAGTATACAGTCCTTCTTCCTCCTCACTCCTCCCTCCTCCTCCCTCCTCCTCCTCCTCCTCCTCCTCCTCATCCTCCTCCTCCTCCTCCTCCTCCTCCTCCTCTCCTCCTCCTCCTTCCTTCTAGCACTGATGATGTTCCCTAGTTGGGTCATGAAACGTCTGCAAGGAAACCACCCCAGCTCAGAGAGCACCCAGGACCCCACAGTCCATCACTCCTCCTCCCTCCTCCTCCTCCTCCTCCTCCTCCTCCTCCTCCTCCTCCTCCTCCTCCTCCTCCTCCTCCTCCTCCTCCTCCTCCTCCTCCTCCTTCCTTCTAGCACTGATGATGTTCCCTAGTTGGGTCATGAAACGTCTGCAAGGAAACCACCCAGCTCAGAGAGCACCCAGGACCCCACAGTCCATCCTCCTCCTCCTCCTCCTCCTCCTCCTCCTCCTCCTCCTCCTCCTCCTCCTCCTCCTCCTCCTCCTCCTCCTCCTTCTCCTCCTCCTCCTCCTCCTCCCTTCTAGCACTGGTGATGTTCCCTAGTTGGGTCAGGAAACGTCCACAAGAAAACCACCAACTCAGAGACCACCCAGGAACCCCACAGTTCACCCCGGAGTTACAAATATTCCCTTCTATCAAACGGCCTGGGAGAGCGGGGGGGCGGCATTTCGATCTTGGGGAGCACCCCGTTCCAGAGCGCAATCACCTCAAAATAAAGAAAGAAAGAAAGTAACCAATCAATCCAGAGTATGTTCAATTGGAGTATCTCAGCCATCCCTTTTTTTGGACCAAGCTCTACGACACCCCTGGTAGGTTGTTGGCTGGCTGGGTCAGTGGTCCGGAGCCTGCCTTTCCTGAGGGCGATTCCCATCCCTGCCAGCTGATGGGTCCCTGCATGAAGTCGGCCGGCGAGCAATGCGGCAACGCGCTCTCCCTCCCCCACCGATTGCCCCAAACGATTCTTCGAAGCTTGCGGAAGGCGGTGGTACGGCGCCATCGTCTGCTGGTGCGCTGTACCACTTTCGTCTGCCTGATGTGAAGACGTCCGTCCTTTTTTTTTCCCCTTCCCCAGTTTTCCTAGCCTCCCCATCTGGCCTGAGCGGAAGGAGCGAGTCGCTCTTTTTCTCGGCCTTTCTTTCGCTCACTTTGCTCGTCTTCTCCTCGGCTCTTCTTCCTGCGCTGGAGATCTTTCCTCCTCCCGTTGGGCCTTAATACCAGTTGCACCCTACCTTCAGCACGTAGTGCCCTCTTTCTTGATGGGTTTTTAGGGGAGGAAACTGGGCCCGCCCCAACAGCATCCCACTGAATTTCTGCGAGCTCCCACGAAGCTGCTTAGGGTTCTCGCTCCGAGGGGGCAATCCTCAACCGCCTTAGCAATTGCACCGGGTGAATTTCTGCCGAGCTCCCACGAAGCCTGCTTAGGGTTCTCGCTCCGAGGGGGCAATCCTCGACTGCCTTGGCAATTGCACCGGGTGAATTTCTGCCGAGCTCCCGCGAAGCCTGCTTAGGATTCTCGCTCCGAGGGGGAAATCCTCGACCGCCTTGGCAATTGCACCGGTTGAATTCCTCTTGCAGCCGCAGAGCTTCCTGTCTTAGGGACCCCGCACTAGATTGAGGGAGAGGATCATGAGGTGGAGGATCCAGAAAGGCCCACGTGTCTTCCTAGGGGCTGTTTGGCCTGTCCCCCTCTGCACCCCCACCCCACCAGGTAGAATTGTGGTGGTATCTATCTTGAAAGCGAATGCCAAGGAAGGAAGACTGTGGGGTTGAATCCGTTTGAGTTCTCCTGCATTTTATTTATTATTTATTTATTATTTATTTATTATAAATAAATATATTACCCTAGCTAGGGACTCACCGGATGTTGGGGAGGGGGACACCCACTTCTTAGCAGTAAGGGCCTCTGAAATGGGGGTCTCTCCAGAGCCTCCTCTGGGGTTTGGCCCCATGTTGCCCATCTCTCCCTCTCCTGCCCCACTAGCTGGGCTTCGCGGAGAAGTTCAGGCCCCACCGTAGGAAGTACAAGGAGACCTTGGAATAGGAAGTGGGGTTCTCGTGCCCCCACCACCACCCCCGAGAGCCTCAGTCCGACCTGTGACTTTGCCCCCCCCCAGAATGACCAGCCATGTCTGTGCTGGATGGGGGGATTCTGGGAACTGAATTCTAAACACGTGAAGGAGACGTGGTTTTGAGAGAGAACGTCGCCAGAGCATCTCCGAGGGCCTCCTGACCCTCGCTGGGTGTGGTCGATGCTTGGAGGAAAGGGTTACTAATCTCCTACTCCTACTACTGCCCACCCCTTTCGAGTCTACCCACCCCCTCATTTTTCCCCTCGGGGCTTGGGGTCCACGTGTCGTCTTCTCCCCCCTGTCTGCTTGTCTTCCATCCTCCATCTGAGTTTTGAGCTTGTCTGTTTGTGGTGGGTGATCAGGGGTCCTTGGCACCAGGTCGACAGGGAAATTGGGAGTGGGTGGAGGAGGGCAATGGCGGGAAGGGAGGAGGGGAAAATAGAGGAGAGGAGAGAAGGGGAGAGGAGGAGGAGAGAGGGGAGGGAAGAAGAAAAGAACAGAAGGGAGGGGAGGGAAAGGAAATGGGGAAGAGAGGAGGAGAAAAGAGGGGAGAGGAGAAAAGAGGGGAGAAGAGGGGAGAAGAGGAGAGAGAAGGGGGAAGGGAGAAGAGGAGAGAAAATGAGAGGAGAGGGAAGTGGAGCGGAAGAGGAGAAGAGAGGGAAGGGGAGCGGAGAGGAAAAATAGGAAAGAAAGTAGGACAGGAAGGGAGGGAGCAAGGGAGGGAGGATGGAAGGAAGGAGAGGAGACAGAGGGGGAGAAGAGAGGGGGAAGAAAGAGGGGAGAGGAGGAGAGAGAGAAAGAAAGTAAGTACTGAAGAGTAGAGAGGAGCGATGGAGGAATGGAGAGTACGGGGAGACGAACGGAGAGGAGAGAAATGAGGAGGAGGAGGGACGGAGGAATGGAGAAGAGAGGAGGGGAGAGGAGAGGAGAAAAACGAAGAGGAGGAGACAAGAGGGAGGAAAGGAAGTAGGAAATGGAGGAGAAAGAGGCGAGGCAGAGAGAGGCAGGAAAGCCGAGATGGGTCCAAGGAATAGCTCAACGCATGGGCAGATTCACAACCACAAATCCTAAGGCTGTGCACGGCTTCAGTTGCAAAAAAAAAAAAAAAAGGCACATTGAAGGCCAGTAGCTGGCATCTTTTGAAAGCAGCTCTGTCCTTCCCCGGGGCGGGTGTGTGTGGAAATGGCGCCACTTTCAGGAGTTGCAATGAGTTTGCTCGTTTGCCCTCCGAGGCCCCGTTTTTTCAGCGTCGAAAGGAGAGACCCACCCGAGCGTCGGTACGATTTTTCGCCATTTGAACTCTGCTGAAGCCTGCTTTGACAGACGTTGGTTTAATCTTAGGCAGTTCATCTCTCCTCCTTTGCTTGTTTTTTTCCCCCTTCCGGATGTCCACTGAAGCGGGCCTCGGGGAAGTAGCTAACTCACCAACCTGCAACGGATGGAGCGTGTGAGCGGATTACAAATCCACCCTGGGGAGAAGATCATCTATGGGCGGTCCTCGACTTGCGAACGCAACGCAGCCCCCAAATTGCCATCGCTAAGCGAGATGGTTGTTAAAGGGAGCTTTAGCCCCATTCTACGACCGCTCTGGCCACTGTCGTTAAGCGAACGGCGGCAGATGTTCAATTAGTCACACCGTTGTCAAGTGAATTGGGCTTGCCTCGTTGGCGCTGCTCGTCAGGTCACAAAAGGGGGGGAGGGGGGGGGGGAGGGGGGTGAGGGGGGAGGGGAGGGGGTTAGGGTGGTGGGGGGATGCGAGTGACACACACACACACACACACACACACACACAAACACACTGGGGAGACTGCGACCGTCATAAATATGAGTCAGTCATCAAACGTCTGAATTTTGACCAGGTGACCACGGGGATGCTGCAATGGTCGTAAGTGTGAAAAAGGGGTCATAAGTCACTTGTTTTCAGCGCCATTGTAATTTTGAACGGTCACTAAACGAATCATTGCAAGTCGAGGACAAACTGTACCGAAGGCGTTAAGCTAATCGGAGCCTGCTTTTTGGAGGAAATAGAGCTAGAGTGGTGTTTCTCCATGTCGGCAATGTGAAAACGGGCGGACTTCAACTCCCAGAATGCCTCAGTTGGCCTGGAGAATGCTGGGAGTTGAGGTCTAGGCATGTGGCAATGGCAGGGTGGGCGTTCTTCTAAGCTGAGTTTCTCCACCTTCCCAACTTGAAAACGGGCGGACGTCAACTCCCAGCATTCCCCCGCTGTTATGAGGAATTCTGGGAGTTGAAGTCCAGACA
Source organism: Vipera latastei (assembly GCA_024294585.1). Classification (NCBI taxonomy): domain Eukaryota; kingdom Metazoa; phylum Chordata; class Lepidosauria; order Squamata; family Viperidae; genus Vipera; species Vipera latastei. The sequence continues at coordinate 2,388,361 of CM044371.1, forward strand.
TCCTTGTAAGTTGCTGAGGTCGAGTCCCGGTTGGAGGGAATGGGCGAGTCCCCAGTACGACAATCGCATTCGTCTCTCCCCGATTCATTCCGACGACACCCGGGACGAACTTCTCTTTTTCTCTCTTGCTTCCTGACAACCCCCACCCCCACCCCAAATCCTTCCATCCATTTAGGACGATCCCGGCGCCCCCCACAAGCTCCCGGACCCCTTGAAATCCTGCCTCAAAGACGAAGAAGCGTTTAACATTCAAAATTCCACCTCGCCCAAGCTGGATAACCGGAAAACGGGCCATCCCGACGATCCAGAAGCGAACTGTTTGCAGAACAACCTGACATGAAGGTCGAGGAAAGGGGGCCGGAGCTGAAAGACGACGCCACGGGGGACGGGCGGGTGGGCGGGCGGTGCGGGGTGGGAGGGGGAGAGGAAATAAAGGGAAGGAAAAAGCAAAATTGAAAAGATTGCACGAAAGCCACGTCCCGTCATCCGGAGCGCAATTTTTTATTTTATTTTTATTTTATTTTATTTTGGATTGGGGGTCTTCGTTAGCTTTTTTTGTTGGTTTCATTTTGTTTTTTTTTTGTTTTCCTCCCACCCCCCCTCATCGCATGCTTTGATGTATTCGGTACGGAATAAAGGAAAGGAAAGGTAATAAAGAAAAAAAAACGGCTCGACGACGATTCCGGCAGCGTCCGTTCCTTCCCTCCCTCCCTAATGAATGGTGTGCGCTGATTTTTTTTTTTTTTGGAGTCTGTTCCCTGTCTGTATATATTGCCTTTTGTCCCCCCCCCGTACCCTACTTCCCCCGCCCGCGCCCCCCCTCCCACCGCTGCGATTTCTAACCCTTTGCCGCGACTCTCCCGACTTCTTGTTTGGTTTCGTTTTTTTAATTTGTACTTCACCCGGCCTTTATATTTTTTTTTAATTTTTTTTTTTTTTGGAGAAACCGGTTTTAAAAACGTGGGGGGGAAAAAAAAGCGCGAAGCTCTCGAGATCATAACGAGGACAATTATAAATAATAAACTTTTTTTTTTTTAAAAGGGATGCCGTGGCTTCGATGTCTTCCTGCCGTGAAATCGGGGTGGGGGGGCAGGGGGGGGGGGAACGGATGGCAGACGGAGGTGGTGAGAAAGGGTGTTTTTTTTTTTCCTTGAAGTTGAGCCCAGGAAGGGGATGAAAACGAAGGCAAAATTTTAAAAAAAACAAAATAATTAATTGCGTGTTTTTTTTAGAGGAAAACGTGGAACGGCCACAGGGACATTAGCTTGGGTGGACTTCAGCTCCCCAGAATTCCCCACTGAGCATGGACATCTGGGACTTGAAGTCCTCTCCTCTTAAAACATGGTTGGCTGGGGGATTCTGGGAGTTGACCTCCATCCATCTTAAAGCAGGCCGGCTGGGGGATTCTGGGAAGGGAAGTCCTCCCCTCTTAAAGCAAGCCGGCTGGGGGATTCTGGGAGTGGAAGTCCTCCCCTCTTAAAACTTGCCAGCTGGGGGATTCTGGGAGTGGAAGTCCTCCCCTCTTAAAGGTTGCCGGCCAGGGGATTCTGGGAATGGAAGTCCACCCCTCTTAAAGCATGGCTGCCTGGGGGATTCTGGGAGTTGAAGCCCCCCCTCTTAAAGCTTGCTGGCTGGGGTATTCTGGGAGTGGAAGTCCTCCCCTCTTAAAGATTGCCGGCTGGGGGATTCTGGGAGTGGAAGTCGACCCCTCTTAAAGCATGGGTGTCTGGGGGATTCTGGGAGTGGAAGTCCCCCACTCTTTAAGGATGGCTGGCTAGGGGATTCTGGGAGTGGAAGTCCCCCCCTCTTAAAGCTTGCCGGCTGGGGGATTCTGGGAGTGGAAGTCCTCCCCCCTTAAAGGATGGCTGGCTAGGGGATTCTGGGAGCAGAAGTCCTCCCCTCTTAAAGCTTGCTGGCTGGGGGATTCTGGGAGTGGAAGTCCCCCACTCTTAAAGGATGGCTGACTAGGGGATTCTGGGAGTGGAAGTCCATCCCTCTTAAAGCATGCTGGCTTGGGGATTCTGGGAGCGGAAGTCCTCCCCTCTTAAAAGCAGGCGGGATGGCAAAATCACATGACCGTGCCATCCCCCCCCACGGGCAATGTCAGACCTTTGAATCTGGCTCGTAGCCCAGGTAGGTCCGTCATGACTTTGAAAAGTTGTTAAGGAATCGGTCATAAATAAGAGTTATCATGGCTGCCGTACTCTGCTTTGACCTGCCAGGGCCCTTCTGGAAGGAAGCGAAATATATATGCCACCGGCTCCCCCTTCTGGCTAGCTCGGGAACAGCATGACCCGAAGGGCCGATTCCGGTGAGATGGTTTTTGCTGGCGACTGCTCTAAAAAAACGGTTGGCCTTCAGCCGTTGCGGATGTCAGCTCCTCCCAACTCCCGTCTTCAGGACCGTGGGAGTTGACGTCCCCGGAAAAGCAGGCTCTCCGGTGGGAAGAAGCCACTTTGCTTTGTCCCTGGAGCCCGGTCCAATTCGAATTAGCCAGCCTTTTTGCGAGACGATTTCGCTATTCTCTCGGGCGAAGTAAGAAAGAGCCGTTCCAGTTCGGTTGGGTTTCACGGCGGTTCTTTGGTCAACCTTGGTAACCGAACGGAACGGAGTGGAATAGAATAATAGAGAAACAGAAGAACAGAGCGGGAAAGAGATGAGATGAGATGAGGTTCAGTACAGAACCGAACAGAAGAGACGGCGAACCTTTTAAGAGACCGGGGGGAGCCGTTCCCCCGAAACGGGAACCCCAAAACCCCACTTAGGTGCCGGATGGGAGTGGCCCGTTGGGGGGGTCGTGGCCGCGGTGGTCACGGCAGACTGGGTGGGAGTAAAAAGTTCAAGCCGTCAAGTCTAACTTGGCGAGATCTTTTCCCCCCCGCCCCCCCCGCCGCGAGAAGTCGAAGTTGATTGATTGAACTTTTTTTTTTTTTTTGCAGACGGCGGCGGAGGGCTAAAGCGAAGGCCCAGGACTGGGGCGACGGCACGCGTGCCCACAGAGAGGGCTCTGCGTGCCACCTGTAGCACGCGTGCCATAGGTTCGCCACCACGGGAATAGAATATAGAATGGAATAATAGAATAGAATAGAATAGAATAGAATAGAATAGAATAGAATAGAATAGAATAGAATAGAATAGAATAGAATAGAATAGAATAGAATAGAATAGAATAGAATAGAATAATAGAACAGTAGAATAGAATAGAATAGAATAGAATAGAATAGAATAGAACAGTAGAATAGAATAGAATAGAATAGAATAGAATAGAATAGAATAGAATAGAATAGGGAATAGAATAGAATAGAATAGAATAGAATAGAATAGAATAGAATAGAATAGAATAGAATAGAATAATAGAACAGTAGAATAGAATAGAATAGAATAGAATAGAATAGAATAGAATAGAATAGAATAGAATAGAATAGAATAGAATAGAATAGAATAAGGAATAGAATAGAATAGAATAATAGAATAGAATAGAATAGAATAGAATAGAATAGAATAGAATAAGGAATGGAATAGAATGGAATGGAATAGAATAGAATGGAAAATAATAGAATGGAAAAGAATAGAATAGAATAGAATAGAATAGAATAGAATAGAATAGAATAGAATAGAATAGAATAGAATAAGGAATAGAATAGAATAGAATAGAATAGAATAGAATAGAATAGAATAGAATAGAATAGAATAGAATAAGGAATGGAATAGAATGGAATGGAATAGAATAGAATGGAAAATAATAGAATGGAATAGAATAGAATAGAATAGAATAGAATAGAATAGAATAGAATAGAATAAGGAATAGAATAGAATAGAATAGAATAGAATAGAATAGAATAGAATAGAATAGAATAGAATAGAATAAGGAATAGAATAGAATAGAATAGAATAGAATAGAATAGAATAGAATAGAATAGAATAGAATAGAATAAGGAATAGAATAGAATAGAATAGAATAGAATAGAATAGAATAGAATAGAATAGAATAGAATAGAATAAGGAATGGAATAGAATGGAATGGAATAGAATAGAATGGAAAATAATAGAATGGAATAGAATAGAATAGAATAGAATAGAATAGAATAGAATAGAATAGAATAGAATAGAATAAGGAATAGAATAGAATAGAATAGAATAGAATAGAATAGAATAGAATAGAATAGAATAGAATAGGATAGAATAGAATAAGGAATAGAATAGAATAGAATAGAATAGAATAGAATAGAATAGAATAGAATAGAATAGAATAGAATAAGGAATAGAATAGAATAGAATAGAATAGAATAGAATAGAATAGAATAGAATAGAATAGAATAAGGAATAGAATAGAATAGAATAGAATAGAATAGAATAGAATAGAATAGAATAGAATAGAATAAGGAATGGAATAGAATGGAATGGAATAGAATAGAATGGAAAATAATAGAATGGAATAGAATAGAATAGAATAGAATAGAATAGAATAGAATAGAATAAGGAATAGAATAGAATAGAATAGAATAGAATAGAATAGAATAGAATAGAATAGAATAGAATAGAATAGAATAGGATAGAATAGAATAAGGAATAGAATAGAATGGAATAGAATAGAATGGAATAGACTAGAATATGGAATGGAATGGAATAATAGAAAACAGAATAGAACAGAATAGAACAGAATAGAATAGATGCTGCGACCGTCCTAAATACGAGTCGGTTGCCAAGCATCTGAATTTTAATCCCGTGACCCCGGGACGTTGTGACCATCATAATTATGAATCAGCTGCCCAGCCATCCAAATTTTGATCATTGGGGATGCTGCCAAGGCCATAGCTGGAAAACGGTCGCAAGTCAGTTTCCTCAAGGCATTTCGGTGCCAACGCAACTTTGAACGGCCACTAAGCGATCCGCCGGAAGTCGAGAACTGCCTGTAACCATGGTGCTTGACGCCTAGCTACATCCCAGCCACCGGAGCAATTTTTGATCAGGGGAAAAGACAGGTGGCTGGTTGCCCTCCAAATGTGTCGGACTTCAGCTCCCCCATTCCCATGCCGCCTGGGGATGATGGGGCTTGTAGTAAGCACTCTATCTGTTCATTCATGTGTCTTGGGAGTCCGGAGACACAAGTTTGAGCAGGCTGTTTGCCAACGTAACAAATAATAACAACAATAACAATAACAATTATTTATTTATTTTATTTATTTTAATTCCATTTATATCCCGCCCTTCTCCGAAGACTCAGGGCGGCTTACAAGCTTAGCAGTAGCCTTCATTCTATGTATATGCCTGCTTATTAGTTAATAATAGA
>CM044371.1:2398650-2489626 GCA_024294585.1 Vipera latastei
TCTCTATCATCTTTATATCTTTCTATCCATTTCTATATCTATACTATCCATTCATAAATCTATCAACATCTCTATATCTTTCTATCCATCTATCATCTCTATATCTATCTATCTAATTGGTCTGTCTATCTATCTATCTATCTATCTATCTATCTATCTATCTATCTATCTATCTATCTATCTGTCTATGTCTCTATCTATTGGTCTATATCTATCTATCTATCTATCTATCTATCTATCTATCTATCTATCTATCATCTCTATATCTCTATCCATCTAATCTATCATCTCTATATCATTATCTATCTATCTATCTATCTATCTATCTATCTATCTATCTATCTATCTATCTATCTAATCTCTATCATTCTATATCTATCATCTATATTTATCTATCTATCTATCTATATCTATCTGTCTATCATCTCTATATCCTTCTATCCATCTATCATCTCTATATCTATATCCATTCATCATCTATCTATCTATCTATCTATCTATCTATCTATCTATCTATCTATCTATCTATCTATCTATCTATCTATCTATTTATCTCTCTATATCTATCATTATATCATCTTTCTATCCATCTATCATCTCTATATCTATCTATCTAATTGGTCTATATCTATCTATCTATCTATCTATCTATCTATCTATCTATCTATCTATCTATGTCCTTATCAAAAATTAAAACAAGATTGGGGGGAAAAAAACTCGCATTGGCTGGGGAAATTCCGGCAGTTGAAGTCTGCTCGTGTCTGGGGAATTCTGGGAACTGAAGTCCACACACACGTTGGCTGAGGAATTCTGGGAACTGAAGTCCACCTGGACTTAATTGGCCCGAGGCATCTAGAGCGCAACGGGGCGTGATTGGGAAATGGGGAAATACAGCTAGTCCTCCAGTTTACGACCGTCCGTTTTACAACTGTTCGAAAGTTAGGATGGCTCTGGAAAAAGCCGCTTCTGACTGAAGTCCTCGCACTTACAACGTTGCGGTTCTCCCACGCAGCCAGCCAGGAATTCCTACAAATTCTCCAAGCCGTGTTTCTTGCTCAGAAAATATATATATATATATTTGTTTTCTGAGGTTTTCGTGGGTGTTTGTATGTGGATCTTTGGTTATTCGGGTTTTTCCCCGCGTAGAACTAAAGGTGTAGGAGCAACGTTTCGACGGAATCCCATCCGTCATCATCAGGCTGGTGGCTTCAGCTTCCTTCTTCTGGGAGAAGCATGCTGAAGCCACCAGCCTGATGATGACGGATGGGATTCCGTCGAAACGTTGCTCCTACACCTTTAGTTCTACGCGGGGAAAAACCCGAATAACCAAAGATCCATATATATATATATATATATATATATATATATATATATATATATATATATATATATATATATATGTTTATGTATATATGTATATATGTATATATGTATATATGTATATATGTATATATGTATATATGTATATATGTATATATGTATGTGTATATATATATATATATATATATATATATATATATATATATATATATATATATATTCTGTTTTCCTTCATTTTAGGGAGTCAATCTCCTCACCGCCAAGGAACAGAATCAACTGGTTTTCTTCGAAGGTCTGAAATCAGCTAACCAGGTTCTGTTCAGCGACGGTCAAGAATGCGAGGACCCCAACCCTTTCCAATTTATCAGGTATCCTAACGTTTTTTTTTCTTCCCATGGGATCGAAGTAATCCTTGACTTACGAGAGTTCGTTTAGGGACCATTCCAAAAAGGGAGTTAGGACTGTTTTTCACACTTTATGACCATCGCAGCATCCCGGGGTGACAGTATTAAAATTCCGAGGCTTGGCAACCGGCTCATATTTATGACGGTCGCAGAGTCCTGGAAGTCACGTGATCAAAATTCAGACACTTGGCCACCGACTCGTCTTTACGACGGTCACAGCATCCCGAGGTCACGTGATCCCCTTTTGCAGGAAGCCAGATTCTCTTCACAACCATGTCACTAACGTAACAACTGCAGCGATTCACTTAGGAACTGCTGAGGAGAAAGGTCGTAAAATGAGGCAAAATTAACTTAATGCATGTCTCAGTTAACAACGGAAGTTTGGGGCTCCGTTGTGATCGTAAGTGCAAGGCGACCTGGATAGGGGATAAATCCAATCGTTTTGGTCATGTTACGCGCATGTATCTTGTCCTCGTTTTGTGACCAAGACGGAGTCCAAAATTCCTGTCGCGAAGCAGGAGTTGTACACATAGTCCTTGATGTAACAACCAAAAATTGAGCCCCAAATCTTGTGCTAAGGAAGGCAGTCGTCAAGTGAATTTTGCCCCACGTTACGACCTGTCTTGCTATATTTCTTGAGCGAATCCCTGCGGCTGTGAAGCCAGTCGCACGGTCGTTAAGTGAATCTGGCTTCCTGCTTTTCAGACGGTCGCAAAAGGGGATCAACTGACCCCGGAACACTGCGACTATCGTAAGTACGAATCAGTCGCCATGCCTTTGAATTTCGACTTGGTGACCGCGGCGTCGCGGCGACGGCCGTACGAATAAAAATGATCACAAGTGACTTCTTTTCGTGCGGTTTTGACTTTGATTGGTCACTAAACGGGGCATTGTGAGACGGATACGCTGACGACTCAGACTCGGGCTGTTTCCCATCGTCGATGTCAACTCTCCATCTCTCGTTTGCAGCGGAGATGGCTCGGATCTGAAAGGTCTTTACGACTTTGTCCGGACATCCGTGAATCCTCCAGCTGGTGGACATCGGTGGAAGTTCCCCGTTCTGATCGTGGATGATCTCGGCGTCCTCTTGAGTCTCGGGGTGCGACTGGTGGACCTTCTGAACTTCGTCCATTATTGCCGGGTGACCGTGAACGCTGAATTGAAGGTAACTCTTGACCCCAGTTGCGGCGGTTTGTTTCGTTACAACGGCAGTTGGACAAAAGGGACTGACGATCATTTTTTTCCACACATACAACTGTTGTTGCCTCCCCGGGGGTCATGTGATCGAAATTCACAGTGCTTGGCAGACTGACTCGTATTGATGATGGTCGCCGTGTCCCAAGTTCACGCGATCCCCATTTTGGCGACCTCCTGACGAGCGAAGGCCAGATTCACTTAACGACGGTCTGACTAATTTAACAACCGCAATGATTCACTCAGGAACGGTGGCAAGGAAGGTCGTTAAATGGGGCAAAACTCCAGAAATGTTGGGCTCCGTCGTGGACTGTTGTTCACAGTTACAACCGTGGTCGTGTGATCAAAATTCAATCGCTCGGCAACTGGTTCCTATTTACGACGGTCGCAGCGTCCTGGAATCACACGATCAACATTCAGACGCTTGGGAACTAAGCGGGTCACAGCGTCCCGAGATCACGTGACCAAAATTCCGACACGTGGGAACCGACTCGTATTTACGGTGGTCGCGGCGTCCCGGGGCCCCGTGATCAAAATCCAGAGGCTCGGCAAACCGACTCGGATCGATGACGCTCAAGCCGAGTCGACAGGGAGACCGAGATTCGCTTAACGACCGGGTCGTTCGGCGAACCGCCGCAGGGATTCCCTTACCCACGGTGGCCCGAAAGGTTGTCTGACGGGGGTCGAAAGCTGACTTGACCGTCGGTCTCGCTTTGCGGTGGCCGTTTGGGGCTCCGGGGGAGGGCGGTCGTACGTCCGAGGACGAACCTGTATTGCGGAAAGGGGAATGAAAGAAGGAATTGTGGTTTGTGGGGTTTTTTTTTTTTTTAGGGGAACCTGGTTTTCGCGGTGCAGAGCCGGGAAGATTCGGAGGACGACGAGAACGAGACGTTGGTGAAGGCCCTTCGCCATCACACCACCTGCCTCCTCTGGGCCGAAGGTCTGCCCACGGGCCCCTGCCAGGAGGTCCACGGCCAGGTGATCCTTCCTTCCTTCCTTCCTTCCTTCCTTCCTTCCTTCTCTCCTTCTTTCTGTCTTTCCTCCCTCCCGCCTTCTCTTCCTTCCCATCCCTTTTCAGCTTTCCTTCCTTCCTTCCTTCCTTCCTTCCTTCCTTCCTTTCTTCCTTGACTTTCCTCCCTCCCTCTTCTTTCCTTCCTTCCCACCATTCCCTTTTCATCGCTCCTTCCTTCCTTCCTTCCTTCCTTCCTTCCTTCCTTCCTTCCTTCCTTCCTTCCTTCCTTCCTTCCTTCCTTTCTTCCGGCCTCCTACTCTTCTTTCCTTCCTTCCTTTCCTGTCTTTCCTCCCTCCCTCCCTCCTCTTCCCTTTTTTCCTCTGTATTTCCTTCCTCCCTCCCTCGCTCCCTTCCTCCATCCCTTCCACTTTCCTCCCTCCCTCCCTTCATTCCTTCCTTCTTCTTCCCTAACTTCCTTCCTCGCTCCCTCCCTTCCCTGTCTTTCCTTCCTTCCTTCCTTTTCGGTCCCTTATTCCTTCCTTCCTTCCTTCCTTCTTTCCTTCCTCCCTCGTTCTCTTCCTTCCTTTCTTTCCTCCCTCCCTTCCTCCCTCCATTCCTTCCTTCTTCCCTAACTTCCTCCCTCCCTCCCTTCTTTCCCTGTTTCCTTCCTTCCTTCCTTCCTTCCTTCCTTCCTTCCTTCCTTCCTTCCTTCCTTCTTTCCTTCCTCCCTCCCTCCCTTTCTTCTTCCCTCCTTCCCTAACTTCCTCCCTCCCTCCCTTCCTTCCCTGTCTTTCCTTCCTTCCTTCCTTTCCGGTCCCTTATTCCTTCATTCCTTCCTTCCTTTCTTCTTTCCTTCCTCCCTCGTTCTCTTCCTTCCTTTCTTTCCTCCCTTCCTCCCTCCCTCCCTTCCTTCTTCCCTAACTTTTTCCTTCCCTCCCTCCCTCCCTCCCTTCTTTCCCTGTGTTTCCTTCCTTCCTTCCTTCCTTTCCTCCCTCCTTCCCTCCCTTCCTTCTTCCCTCCTTCCTATCCTCCCTCCCTGCCTTCCTCCCTCCCTTCTTTCCCTGTGTTTCCTTCCTTCCTTCCTTCCTTCCTTCCTTCCTTCCTTCTTCCTTCCTTCCTTCCTTCCTCCCTTTCTTCCCAGCGCTTCCTTCCTTGCTTCGCTGTCTTTCCTTTCTTCCTCCCTTCTAGACTGGTCCTTCCTTCACTTCCTTCCTTCCTCGTATTTGCTTCCTTCCTTCCTTCCCTCCCTCCCTTCCTCCCTTTTTCTCTTTTTCTTTCCTTCCATCTCTTATTTTCCCCTCCCTCCTTCCGTCTCTCCGAGGATCTCGAACTCAACAGGATCTCTCTCTCTCTCTCTCCTTGCCACAGCTGACCATCCTGGAAAAGGATTCCCGGCAATCCGGCGGCGCCGAGGACCTGCGCCGGCGGCTTTACCAGTATAAGATCCTGGATCGGAACGTCGCCTTTTTTGCCCGAGGGATGTCGCCCGCCGTGCTGTGACGTCTCTGTGTGTGTGTGTGTGTGTGCGTGCGTGTGTGGGGCTGATCCAGAAAGACGCCGGATGGGATCCAGGAGGAATCTGGATCTGCGATCCCCAGCGGATCCGATTTTGATCCTGTTCCGCGGGGTTACGGTTAGGGAGCGGGGGAGGGGGCTTACAGATCTGGGATCCGGCTCATTCCCGGCCGGATTTGAAAGATGGAAAGAGACGACGGTGAGTCAATAAAGGAGGCCAATTTAAGACAATTGATGATAAGGCAGCTAAAACGACAAATAGGATTATTGGGAAAAACTACATACTTAATTGCTGTTGATCAAAATCAAGAGAAGGGTCTTGATCTAATCTTTTGCAAAGGAAGATCCGTTGGGGAAAGGGGAAAAATCAAGTGAAATTTAGCACGTGGCATAGAGATCGTGGAAATTAACTGGTAAGGACCGTCTTATAAATGTTACCCAGACCAACATTCTCTTTTCCAAATGATTAAAATGATTTATGTTGTGTTAAAAGAATTTCTAATAAACTATTTTTAAAAAATAAATGAAATCAAATAAAATAATACCGTATTTTCCGGCGTATAAGACGACTTTTTAACCCATGAAAATCGTCTCAAAAGCTGGGGGTCGTCTTATACGCCCGGGTCGTCTTATACGCCGGAAAATACTATTCACCTCTCTGATCTGCAGTCCCCGGCAACGCGCTCCGAAGCCGCCTCCCAGCCAGCATGTCGCCGCCAAACTTCCCAGCCCACACCGCGTCTAGGCACTGCAGCCCGGATGGGTCCGGTCCTGGTCAAGGACGCCGCGGAGCCCGTTGGCACCGAGCGAGACCCGGCAGAGTTGTCCTACGAGCGCGCGTGCTGGCCAGCTGCCAGGCGTCGGTGTGTCAATCACTCATCGGATCGGGGGAGGGGACGGAACGGCTTGGAGCTGAGCCGCCGCTGTCGCCGTCGCCACCGGGGTTCGGACGGGAGGGAGAAGCCTCCTCTTCGCGAGCCTCCCCTGCCTCCGAGCCAGGCCGGCGATCGCTGGAGGGACGGACGCGGCGTCAGACGGTCGGAAGAAGCAGCCGATGCACGGAAGGCAGGCTCACGATGACTCGAAGTGGGCCTGCGTCTGTGGCATGCAGGGATGGCGGGGGTGGCTCCCGTAGCGAGGGAGGCGCGTCCATGGGGAGACGGGTGAGGCCCGTGCGGCGTGCTGCGAAGAGGGGCCCCCGCTGAATGTCGCGCCCGTAGGCCGCGACAGACAGTAGGAAGGGAGCACCTTTGCTCCTGCCGAGGCACTGCCTGACCCGCGCCGACCGGAAGAATCGCTTGCCTGGTCATGGAGTGCGGAACAGCAGTACTTGGCGCCCCTCTTGCCCGCAGACCATGCAGCGGCCCTCGCCAGCCGGCCTCGGCATGGCCGCCCCAAGCCCGGTTCTCTCTGCGTCTTCCGGGCCCGCCTGGCCAACCGTCTCCTGGGCGGGGCTTGGCTCCAGACGCGGCGGCTGCTCCGTCTGCAAATGCTATCTCAAAGCCGAATTGCGCTTGGCCGTGCAGGCTGCCGAAAGGCGGGGACTCAGAGTTCCCGCGGTGGTTGCGGCTTCTGGCGTGCTGTTTGCAGAGTCTGGCCTGGAAGAGCGCGTGGCTTTGCACCATTTGCATCAGACGGGGCTGAATCTGAATCGGGCTTGTGTCGGACACTTGGCAACTGGCATGTAAGTATTTTCCGGCGTATAAGACGAAAAACCTTGAAAATCTTCTCAAAAGTCAGGGCTCGTCTTATACGCCGGAAAATACGGTAAATAAAATAAATAAAATAAAATAAATAAAATTAAATTAAATTAAAAAAATAAAATAAAATAATAATAAAATAAAATAAAATAATAAAATAATAAATAAAATAAAATAAAATAATAAAATAAAATAATAAAATAAAATAAAATAATAAGGAAGGAAGGAAAGAAAGAAAGAAAGAAAAAAAGAAAAAGAAAGAAAGAAAGAAAGAAAGAAAGAAAGAAAGAAAGAAAGGAAAAGAAAGAAAGAAAGGCCTGATTCCAAAGCCGAGGCTGCTTGGCCTGTGAAATAGATCCCTTCGCACAACCCGGGATCCACTCTGGGTTTTGGGATCTCGGGTCTCTGGAGAGGTGGGCTGGGGGAGTCCGGGACTGGCGGTCCGAGACGGGCAGGGGTGGAGAGACCGTGGGGGGGGAAGGGGGTCAGGGAGCCAAGTTAAAGCACACACACACACACACACACACACACACACACACACGCACAAACTGTTAAGGACTGTCTAGCAACCTAGAACTAAGGAGAAACTTCCTGACAGTTAGAACAATTAATCAGTGGAACTACTTGCCACCAAAAGCTGGGAATGCTCCAACGCTGGAAGTTTTTAAGAGGAGATTGGACAGCCATTTGCCTGAAATGGTATAGGTTTTCCTGCCTGAGGAGGGGGTTGGACTAGATGACCTCCAAGGTCCCTTCCAACTTTATTATTATTATTATTATTATTATTATTATTATTATTATTATTATTATTATTATTATTATTTTATTATTATTATTTTATTATTATTATTTTATTATTATTATTATTATTATTATTATTATTATTATTATTATTATTATTATTATTATTATTATTATTCCTCCTTCCTTCCTCTTTCCTCCCTCCCTCTTCCTTCCTTCCTCCTTCCTTCCCCGTCTTTCCTTCCTTCCTCCTTCCTTCCTTCCTTCCTTCCTCTTTCCTCCCTCCCTCCCCTCCCTCCCTCCCTCCCTCCCTCCCTTCCTTCCTTCCTTCCTTCCTTCCTTCCTTCCTTCCTTCCTTCCTTCCTTCCTTCCTCTTTCCTCCCTCCCTCCCCTCCCTCCCTCCCTCCCTCCCTCCCTCCCTCCCTCCCTCCCTCCCTCCCTCCCTTCCTTCCTTCCTTCCTTCCTTCCTTCCTTCCTTCCTTCCTTCCTTCCTTCCTTCCTTCCTTCCCTCTCTCCCTTCGAGGTGAGCGGAGTTGCGCAGCGACCCAGCGCTAGGACCCGGGGGAGAAAGGAAGGCGCCCTCGGCCCTTCTCAGCGCGGGCGGGAGGGGAGGGGGGAAAAGGCGGGGCTTCCCGAAGAGCGGGAGGGGGCCGGGGAGGAGGAAAGGCGGGTTCCCCAGCGCATGCGTGCTCCGGCGGAGGGGGCGTGGCCGCGCCTACGGAAGCCGGGCCGGGCCTGGAGGCGCGGGTGGCGCGTCTTCCGTTCTCTTCCGCCGGCCGCTCTCCGGGTGGGTCGGACTACAGAGCCCATCTCCCGGGCCTCGGACTGCCGGTCCCATCCTCCCCGGCGGGTAAAGACCAGCGAGCCCATCTCGCGGTCCCGTCACCCAACCCCCCAGCCGGGAGGGGCCTGGCAGGTGCAGGACTACAAAGCCCATCGCTCCCCGCTGGGCGGGCCGGTGGCTGCGGATCCCATCGCCCCCAGCGGCGCCCTGCAGGTGGGTAGGACCGCACAGCCCATCTCCCGGGTTTTGAATTGCGGATCCCATCGTCCCCGGCGGCGCCTTCTCGGGTGGGTAGGACCACACAGCCCATCTCCCGGGTTTTGAATTGCGGATCCCATCGTCCCCGGCGGCGCCTTCTCGGGTGGGTAGGACCACACAGCCCATCTCCCGGGTTTTGAATTGCGGATCCCATCGTCCCCGGCGGCGCCTTCTCGGGTGGGTAGGACCACACAGCCCATCTCCCGGGTTTTGAATTGCGGATCCCATCGTCCCCGGCGGCGCCTTCTCGGGTGGGTAGGACCACACAGCCCATCTCCCGGGTTTTGAATTGCGGATCCCATCGTCCCCGGCGGCGCCTTCTCGGGTGGGTAGGACCACACAGCCCATCTCCCGGGTTTTGAATTGCGGATCCCATCGTCCCCGGCGGCGCCTTCTCGGGTGGGTAGGACCACACAGCCCATCTCCCGGGTTTTGAATTGCGGATCCCATCATCCCCGGTGGAGCCTTCTTGGGTGGGTAAGACTACAAAGCCCATCTCCAGGGGCTGTAGCTGCAGATCCCATCACCCCCAGCGGGGAGACGTCTTACAGGTGTAGGACTACAAAGCCCATCTCCCCAGCTTGGCGGGACTGTAGCTGCGGATCCCATCGCCCCCAGCAACACCTTGACAGTTGGGTAGGATTCCACAGCCCATCTCCCGAGGTTTTAATTGCGGATCCCATCATCCCCGGTGGAGCCTTCTTGGGTGGGTAAGACTACAAAGCCCATCTTCCAGGACTGTAGCCATGCGGATGCCATCACCCCCAGCGGGGAGACGTCTTACAGGTGTAGGACTACAAAGCCCATCTCCCCGGCTTGGTGGGCCTGTAGCCCTGGATCCCATCACCCCCCCCAGCGGCGCCCTGCAGTTGGGTAGGATTACACAGCCCATCTCCCGGGGTTTTAACTCTGGATCCCACCATCCCCAGCGGGCCTTGTAGGACTGCAAAGCCCATCTCGTGGGGCTTGGGCTCTGACTGCAGATCCCATCGTTCCCCCCGCTGCCCCTCTGCCGCAGGCCTGGACCACATTTCCCATCCTGCCCCGGCCAGCGGGGATAGTAGCCTCCTTGGCGGTGGGGAGATGGGAGTTGTAGTCCAATCACCCATGCTTTGGACTACATACCCCATGCTTGTCTCGCTTCTGGGGGAAAGGTGGCGGTTGTACGGTGTCGGTAGTGACGTACTGCAGGGCCCATCATCCCCAGCCACTGCTTGCAGGCCGGCTGGATAACATCTCCCCTCATGCTCTTCCTGGCTGGGGGGATGGGAGTTGTAGTCCAATCCTTCCAAATCCCCCCCCCCTTGGAACACATCTCCCATCCTCCCCATCTCTTTGCCTGGCTTGGGGAGAAGGCGTGGGAAGTCTCTTGTACTGCGGGTCCCATTATCCCCAGCCACTGCTTGTAGGCCAGCTGGGCAACAGCTCCTCTAATCTTCCTGGCTGAAGGGAGATGGGACTTGTAGTCCAAGCTACCCCTGCCTTAGCATACCTTTCCTATCGTCCCCGTTGCTTTCACTGGCTGGCGGGAGATGGGAGTTGTAGTCCAAGCCCTTCTCCCACTTATGCCGCACTACATCTCCCATCACCCTGGCTGCAGGGGGACAGGGCATGGGAATCTTGCCTTGTTCAGCAGGCCCCATCATCCCCAGCCGCTGCTTCCAGGCTTCCAGCCTGGGGGGGAGATGGGAGTTGTAGTCCAACCGCTCCCCCCACACACACTTATCTCGGAATACATCTCCCATTATCCCCCATTGCTGTAAATGACTAGGGGAGATGGGAGTTGTAGTCTAACCCCTTTCTCCCTACTTATGTTGGACTATATCTCCCATTATCACCGTTGCTCTAACTGGTTGGGAGAGATGGGAGTTGTAGTCCAACCCCTTCCCCCCACCTATGCTGGAATACATCTCCCATTATCCCCGTGTCTCTGACTGGGGGATGATGGGAGTTGCAGTCCAACCCCTCCCCCCAGGTTGGATTACATCTCCCATCGTCCCTCTTGCTCTTGACTGGCTGGGGGAGACGGGACTTGTAGTCCAACCCCTCCCGCCACTTGTCTTCTACTACATCTCCCATCGTCCCCGTTGCTCTAACCGGCAGGGGAGAGACGGGAGTTGTAGTCCAGCCCCTTCCCCCGCTTACGTCGCACTACGTCTCCCATCACCCCCATCGCTGTGGCGGGGGAGAACAGGGTGTGGGAGTCCTACCTGGTACAGCAGGCCCCATCCTCCCCAGCCCATCGATCAGCCTTCCTGGCCGGGAGGGAGATGGGACTTGTAGTCCAAGCCGTGACTCTCACTCTCCCCGCCGCCCCGTACCTAAAACTCTAAACGTCGGTCTCCGTGGTGGTCGTAAAGTCGAGGACTACTTGGGAAGATGGGTTTCGGAGTGCCGGAAGGCTTTCTGGAGAGGGGAAAAAAAAAAGACACAAAAAAAACAACACAAAACGGGATTTTTGTCGGTGTCGTTTTTTTGAAATCCGGTTGTCCGAAGGGGAAAAAAAAAAAAAACATCATTCCGGGCGACTTTTCACCTGGATTTTTCCAAGGTGGCTCAATGCTTTCTCTCTTTTCCGACGGGGCTGAGTCACCTTAGAACAACTTGCGGCGTGTCGAGTGTGTGGTTGTGACACCAGGCGCTTGCGGTGACCTGAACAGGCTTTTGGTTGTGCAAGCGTGTGTCGAGGGCCTGGCGGGCGCTCCGTTTTTTTCCCCCACTCACACACGTTGCCTGCTTTTCCTCCTTGGCAAACTCACCGGCTCTCTCCCACGGCTTTGCTTCTCGCAGGGGTGTGTGTGTGTGTTTGTGTGTGTGTGAGTGAGTGTGAGTGTGTGTCTGTCTATATTTACATATACTGGTATAAATTTGTGTGTGTATATATTTGTGTCTGTCTGTCTGTATATATCTATATATGTCTTTCTGTCTACCTACCTACCTACCTACCTATCTACACACACACACACACACACACACACACACACACAAAGACAAATATATAATAAAATATAGCATAGTATAATATAATACATAATACATAACTATACATAATATGTAATGTAATTAATATAATGTGTGTGTATATGCATATGTGTGTGTGTGTGTGTGTGTGAGTGTGAGTGTATCTGTCTATACACATACTGGTATAAACGGGTGTGTATATATATTTGTGTCTGTATGTATATGTGTATGTATGTATATATCTATATCTATCTACCTACCTACCTACCTACCTATACACACACACAGAGAGACACACACAGACACATATATAATAAAATATAGTATAGTATAATATGATATATAATATATAACAATATATAATGTAATATAATTAATGTTTGTGTGTATGTATGTGTGTGTGTGAGAGTATCTGTCTATACTTACATATACTGGTATAAACGGGTGTGTATATATATTTGTGTCTGTATGTATATCCGTATGTATGTATATATATCTACCTACCTACCTATACACACACAGACACAGACACAGACACATATATAATAAAACATAGTATAGTATAATATAATATGTAATACATAACAATATATAATGTAATATAATTAATGTGTGTGTGTATATATGTGTGTGTGTGAGTGTATCTGTCTATACTTACATATACTGGTATAAACGGGTGTGTATATATATTTGTGTCTGTATGTATGTATATCTATCTACCTACCTACCTACCTACCTACCTATACACACAGAGACACACAGAGACACATATATAATAAAATATAGTATAGTATAATATACTATATAATACATAACAATGTATAATATAATGTAATGTAATTAATATATTGTCTGTGTGTATGTATGTGTGTGTGTGAGAGTATCTGTCTATATTTACATATACTGGTATAAACGGGTGTGTATATATATTTGTGTCTGCATGTATTTCTGTATGTATATCTATCTATCTGTCTGTCTGTCTGTCTGTCTGTCTGTCTGTCTCTATCTATCTATCTGTCTGTCTCTATCTACCTACCTACCTACCTACCTATCTATACACACACACACAGACACATATATAATAAAACATAGTATAGTATAATATAATATATAATACATAACAATATATAATGTAATTAATATAATGTGTGTGTGTGTGTGTGCATATATACACAGAAACTAATAATATGCTATGGTATGATATAATTAATATATAATAGATATAATTAATGTCACAGTTAATATATACATATATATAAATAAAGTGTTTGTTAAGTATTTTAGAATACCTTGCTAGGCCCCAAACACGGGACAAATCCAAAAAATTTACACATATTTATGTATTTATTTATATTATTTATATTTATATATACCGGTATACATGTGTATATGAATGTGTGTATTTGTGTGTGTTTGTGTGTACAGATATACAGAGAGAGAGAGAAAGAGAGAGAGAGTGACTAATATCATCACTAATTGAGGACACCGGTCGTAAGTGTGGAAAAAGGGTCGCGAGTCACCTTATTTCAATCCCGTCATGACTGCACGGTCGCTAAATGAACTGTCGTAAATTGGGGACACCGGTCGTACGGGTGGGAAAAGGGTCGCGAGTCACCTTATTTCAATCCCGTCGTGACTGCACGGTCGCTAAATGAACCGTCGTAAATTGACACCGGTCATACGTGTGGAAAAAGGGTCGCGAGTCACCTTATTTCAATCCCGTCGTGACTGAACGGTCGCTAAATGAACCCTTGTAAATTGAGGACACCGGTCGTACGGGTGGGAAAAGGGTCGCCAGTCACCTTATTTCAATCCCGTCATGACTGAACGGTCGCTAAATGAACTGTCGTAAATTGGGGACACCGGTCGTACGGGTGGGAAAAGGGTCGCGAGTCACCTTATTTCAATCCCGTCGTGACTGCACGGTCGCTAAATGAACCGTCGTAAATTGACACCAGTCGTACGGGTGGGAAAAGGGTCGCCAGTCACCTTATTTCAATCCCGTCGTGACTGAACGGTCGCTAAATGAACCCTCGTAAATTGAGCTTGGCTTATATAATCTTTCCCGAAGCTGTTTAATTCAGAGTTGCTATAACTCTTCCGGGGAGAATATTAGATTGATTGATAGATAGATAGATAGATAGATAGATAGATAGATAGATAGATAGATAGATAGATAGATAGATAGATAGATGATAGATAAATAGATAGATAGATGATAGATAAATAGATAAATAGATAGATGATAGATAAATGATAGATAGATAGATAGATAGATAGATAGATAGATAGATAGATAGATAGATAGATAGATAGATAGATGATAGATAGATGATAGATAGATAAATAGATAGATAGATAGATGGATAGATGATAGATAGATGATAGATAGATAGATAGATGATAGATAGATAGATAGATAGATAAATAGATATATAATGATAGATAGATAGATAGATAGATAGATAGATAGATAGATAGATAGATAGATAGATAGATAGATGGATGACAGGTAAATAGATAGATGATAGATAGATAGATGGTAGATAGATAGATAGATGATAGATAAATAGATAGATGATAGATAGCTAGATAGATGATAGATAGCTAGATAGATGATAGATAGATAAATAGATAGATAGATGATAGATAAATAGATAAATAGATAGATGATAGATAGATAGATAGATAGATAACAGATAAATAGATAGATAGATAGATAAATAGATAGATAGATAAATAGATAGATAGATAGATAGATAGATAAATAGATATATAGATAGATGATAGATAGATAGATGACAGATACATAGATAGATAGATAGATAGATGATAGATAGATAGATAGATGATAGATAGATAAATAGATAGATGATAGATAGATAGATGATAGATAAATAGATAGATAGATGATAGATAGATAGCTAGATAGATGATAGATAGATAAATAGATAGATAGATGATAGATAAATAGATAAATAGATAGATGATAGATAGGTAGATAGATAGATAACAGATAAATAGATAGATAGATAGATAAATAGATAAATAGATAGATAGATAGATAGATAGATAGATAGATGATAGATAGATGATAGATAGATACATGATAGATAGATAGATAGATAGATAGATAGATAGATAGATAGATAAATAGATATATAGATAGATGATAGATAGATGATAGATAGATGATAGATAGATAGATGATAGATAGATAGATAAATAGATAGATGATAGATAGCTAGATAGATGATAGATAGATAGATAGATAGATAGATAGATAGATAGATGATAGATAAATAGATAGATAGATGATAGATAAATAGATAGATAAAAAGATAGATGATAGATAGATAGATAGATAGATAGATGATAGATAGATAGATAGATAGATGATAGATAGATGATAGATAGATAGATAAATAGATAGATGATAGATAGATAGATAAATAGATAGATGATAGATAAATAGATAGATAGATGATAGATAGACAGATGATAGATAGATAGATGATAGATAGATAGATAGATAGATAGATGATAGATAAATAGATAGATAGATGATAGATAAATAGATAAAAAGATAGATGATAGATAGATAGATAGATAGATAGATGATAGATAAATAGATAGATAGATGATAGATAGATGATAGATAGATAGATAAATAGATAGATGATAGATAGATAGATAAATAGATAGATGATAGATAAATAGATAGATAGATAGATAGATGATAGATAGATAGATAGATAGATAGATAGATAGATAGATGATAGATAGATAGATGATAGATAGATAGATAAATAGATAGATGATAGATAGATAGATAGATAGATAGATAGATGATAGATAAATAGATAGATAGATGATAGATAAATAGATAGATAAAAAGATAGATGATAGATAGATAGATAGATAGATGATAGATAAATAGATAGATAGATAGATGATAGATAGATGATAGATAGATAGATAGATAGATAGATGATAGATAAATAGATAGATAGATAGATAGATAAATAGATAGATAGATGATAGATAGATGATAGATAGATAGATGATAGATAGATGATAGATAGATGATAGATAGACAGATGATAGATAGATAGATACATGATAGATAGATAGATAGATAGATAGATAGATAGATAGATAGATAGATAGATAGATAGATGGATGAAGTCATCCATGCGAATGCTGCATGGAACTTTTCATGTTCGATCTCCACTCGCTTTTTTTAGCCTGTAAACTTCTTCTTCTTTTTTTTTTTTACCTCCGGGTGCGTTAATAGCTAACCGCCCCTCCGGTTGTAAAAATGAACTCCGAGTAAATGATAAGTAAAGGAAATACGAGCTCACGCTGTTTCACATCCAAACAAAGGGAGTCAGGTGCTATTTATAGGCCGCGGCCGTTTGCTACAGGGCTCTCGTAACCGCCGGTTGGGTGGGTTAATCGTCGGCGTACGGCGCGGGATCCAAACCCGATTCCCAAGTTTTAAGATGACAGCGGACCTCTTGCGTCAGGCTCGGATTTATTGAGTGGTTGGTTGCTTGGTTGCTTGGTTTTGCGTGTTTAAAGTGCTTAGGGCGAAATCTTTTGAACGTGGGTGCGAGAGCCGTTGGAAGAGTTGGGAGCGCGTAAATCTTTTGTTTTCTGTTTGAAAGTGTGTGTAGCAACTCCCGTCTTCCTCACCCCTTCCCAGCACTGATTGATGTGCTCTAGTTGGGTCATGAAACCTCCCACGCAGATAGCGCTGAAGAAGACGGTCCTGTTCTCCTTCCTCCTCCTCCTCCTCCTCCTCCTCCTAGCCCTGATGACGTTCCCTAGTTGGGTCACGAGACATCTGCAAGGAAACCCCCCAGCTCAGAGAGCACCCAGGACCGCACAGTCCTTCCTTCCCTCCCTCCCTCCCTCCCTTCCTTCCTTCCTTCCTTCCTTCCTTCCTTCCTTCCTTCCTTCCTTCCTCCTCCTAGCCCTGATGACGTTCCGTAGTTGGGTCACGAGACGTTTAGAAGGAAAACCACCGAGCTCAGAGTCCTTCCTTCCTCCCTCCCTTCCTCCCTTCCTTCCTTCCTTTCTTCCTTTCTTCCTTCCTTCCTTCTCCTCCTAGCCCTGATGACGTTCCCTAGTTGGGTCACGAGACGTCTGGAAGGAAAACTACCCAGCTCAGAGTCCTTCCTTCCTCTCTCCCTTCCTTCCTTCCTTCCTTCCTTCCTTCCTTCCTTCCTTCCTTCCTTCCTTCCTTCCTTCCTTCCTTCCTTCCTTCTCCTCCTAGCCCTGATGACGTTCCCTAGTTGGGTCACGAGACGTCTGGAAGGAAAACCACCCAGCTGAGAGTCCTTCCTTCCTTCCCTTCTTCCTTCCTTCCTTCCCTTCTTCCTTCCTTCCTTCTCCTCCTCGCCCTGATGACGTTCCCTAGTTGGGTCCTGAAACGTCTTCAAGGAAACCGCCCAGCTCAGAGTCCTTCCTTCCTTCCTTCCTTCCTTCCTTCCTTCCTTCCTTCCTTCCTTCCTTCCTTCCTTCTTTCCTTCTTCCTTTCCTTTCTTCCTTCCTTCCTTCCTTCCTTCCTTCCTTCCTTCCTTCCTTCCTTCCTTCCTTCCTTCCTTCCTTCCTTCTCCTTCCAGCCCTGATGACGTTCCCTAGTTGGGTCCTGAAAGGTCTGCAAGGAAACCACCCAGCTCAGAGTCCTTCCTTCCTTCCTTCCTTCCTTCCTCCCTTCCTTCCTTCCCTTCTTCCTTCCTTCCTTCTCCTCCTCGCCCTGATGACGTTCCCTAGTTGGGTCCTGAAACGTCTTCAAGGAAACCGCCCAGCTCAGAGTCCTTCCTTCCTTCCTTCCTTCCTTCCTTCCTTCCTTCCTTCCTTCCTTCCTTCCTTCCTTCCTTCCTTCCTTCCTTCTTTCCTTCTTCCTTTCCTTTCTTCCTTCCTTCCTTCCTTCCTTCCTTCCTTCCTTCCTTCCTTCCTTCCTTCCTTCCTTCCTTCTCCTTCCAGCCCTGATGACGTTCCCTAGTTGGGTCCTGAAAGGTCTGCAAGGAAACCACCCAGCTCAGAGTCCTTCCTTCCTTCCTTCCTTCCTTCCTTCCTTCCTTCCTTCCTTCCTTCCTTCCTTCCTTCCTTCCTTCCTTCCTTCCTTCCTTCCTTCCTTCTAGCCAATTCATGCCAATAACGAACTTCCTCGGCCTTGAGGAATGAAAGGAGAAGCTACACACGCTCGCCCGTATCTCCGAAAAGGATGGGTGGCATCTCCTGCGGACGTTATGCAAATCTCGTGCAAATTTTATGCAAATCGACGGACAAATCCCCTTGCTTCCCCTTCTTCTCTTTTCCGAAGCTCCGCGTTCCCTCCTTCTTTTTAAATTTTTTTCTTCTTCTTCTTTATTTCAAAAGTCCGTTGTGTGTTGTTTACCGTTGCCGAGGCGTGTCATCAGGAGGGTTGTGTGTTGCGTCAGCTTGGCGATATTCTTGGAAAGGTTGATTTCCCACCTGTGACCCAGAAGCGGAGCTGCCGGGTTGAGAACAGCGGGAGAACCCGAGTGGGTTTTTAAATGCGCTCGCACAGGCGGTCCTCGCTTTAGCACCGCAAGTGACATTGAGTGACATTTTCCGGCTTTCCCCCTGGTTGACTTTGCTGGTCGGAAGGGGAAATCACGGGATCAACACCCCACCCCACCCCACCCCACCCCACCCCACCCTGGGACGCTGTGACCGTCAGAAGGGCGAGTCAGTTGCCGAGGACAGAGTGACGGGCGTAAGGGGGGGGGAATGGTCGTTAAATGAACGGTTTGTAAATTGAGGACTCTGTAGAACTAGTCTTCGACTTACGACGGTTCACTTAGCATCTTTCCTCCCTCTCTCCCTTCCCCTCTGTTCCCCTGCCTTCTCTTCTTTCTCCTCCTTCTCCCTTCCTTCCTTCTCTCCCCTTCATCCCCTCCTCTTTCCTCTCTTTGCTTCCTTCTCCTCTTCCTCCCTCCGTTCTTCCCCTTTCCCTCCCCTGCCTTCCCCATTCACATGCTCCCCTTCCCTTCTTCCCCTTTTTTCTTCCTGTCCTTCCCTCCTTCCTTCCTTCCTTCCCTTCCTTCCTTCTTCTCCTCCTCTCCCTCCCTTCCCCTCCCTCCCTCTCTTCTTCCCCTCCTTTCCTTCCTTCCCTTCTTCTCCTTTCCCTCCCCTCCCCCTCCCCTGCCTTCCCCATCGTGTACTCCCTTTCCCTTCTTCCCCTTCTTTCTTCCTCTCCTTCCTTCCTTCCCTTCCTTCTTCTCCTCCTCTCCCTCCCTTCCCCTCCCTCCCTCTCTTCTTCCCCTCCTTTCCTTCCTTCCCTTCTTCTCCTTTCCCTCCCCTTCCCCTGCCTTCCCCATTCACATACTCCCCTTCTTCCTCTTCTTTCTTCCTGTCCTTCCTTCCTTCCCTTCCTTCCTTCTTCTCCTCCTCTCCCTCCCTTCCCCTCCCTCCCTCTCTTCTTCCCCTCCTTTCCTTCCTTCCCTTCTTCTCCTTTCCCTCCCCTCCGCCTTCCCCATCGTGTACTCCCTTTCCCTTCTTCCCCTTCTTTCTTCCTCTCCTTCCTTCCTTCACTTCCTTCTTCCCCTCATTTCTCTCCCTCCCTTCTGCCTCTCCTTCCTTCCTTCCTTCCTTCCTTCCTTCCTTCCTTCCTTCCTTCCTTCCTTCCTTCCACAGTCCCTCCTTTCTTCCCCCCCTTTTTCCCCTCCCCTGCCTTCCCTATTCATGTACTCCCCTTCTTCCTCTTCTTTCTTCCTCTCCTCTCCTTCTTTCCTTCACTCCCTTCTTCCCTTCCTCTCCTCTCCTTCCTCCCTTCCCCTCCCCTTCCTGCCTCCCTTCTTCCCCTCTTTCCTCCCTCCCTCCCTCCAATTCCTTCTTCCTGTCCTTCCTGAACCGAGGGGGCAAACTCGCCTCTAGGGCGGCAGGTGTGGCTCTCATTCCTCGAAGCTGGCACACCCTCAGTGCAACATGGTTTACGGCATCCGGAGGAGTGGGGTGGGGGCACAAGAAAGAAGAGAAACGTTCCAAGTTACAATGGCAGGAAAAGAAAGGGACTAGGTTTTTCACACTTAGCGACCGTCACAGCGTCCCCGCGGTGCCGGGATCGAAAGTCGGACGCTTGGCTGCCGACTTGTAGTTATGATGGTCGCAGTGTCCCTGTGTGTGTGTGTGTGTGTGTGTGTGTGTGTGTGTGTCACGCACTCCCCATTTTGTGACCTCCGGACGAGCAAAGTCAGTGGAGGTCTTAATGACCAGGCGACTGATTTAACAATGGCGGCGGTTCACTTAATGTCGGCGGCCAGGAAGGTGGAAAATCAAAGCAAAACTCACTTCCCAAATGTCTCCCTTTGTGACAGAAACGTTAGGGGTCCATTGCCGTAAATCAAGGACTGCCACTTAATTCTTCGAGATTCAATTTCAAAAATGCTGAAATAGGAGGGGGGGCGGAAATTGCCCAAAGGCTGAAATATGCTTTTACAGGGTTTTTTTTTAAAGAAGAGAAGGGGGTTGGACTAGATGACCTCCCAGGTCCCTTCCAAGTTTGATACTCTACGATTCTGTGAGGGTCTCCTGCTTGAGCAAGAGGCTGGACTAGATGGCCTCTGAGGTCCCTTCCAAGTCTGTCCTTCCATGATTCTGTCAGGGTCTCCTGCTTGAGCAGGGGGGGGTTAGACTAGATGGCCCCCGAGGTCCCTTCCAAGTCTGTCCTTCCATGATTCTGTCAGGGTCTCCTGCTTGAGCAGGGGGGTTGGACTAGATGGCCTCCGAGGTCCCTTCCAAGTCTGTCCTTCCCTGATTCTGTCAGGGTCTCCTACCTGAGCACGGGGTTGGACTAGATGGCCTCCGCGGTCCCTTCCAAATGTGTTCAGAATTCCTCTTCTCCTTCGTCTTCTCTTCTTTGTCCTTCTGTCCATTTCCCAAGGCTGTGTTTTTGTTGCCGTTGTTGTGCTGATAACACAAATACGTCCGTCCCGAGATAGTGGCGTCTTTTGACCTTCCTCCCTTGGTGTGACCGGCCCTCCGTCCTTCAGAAATGTCATTTCGCGTGCAGAGTTGCGTCACAATGTGAGTTGGGTCATCATGGAATCCTTGGCCTGGATGGGTTCCTTGGAGGTCATCCGGTCCAACCCCCTGCTCAAGCGGGGAGGCCCTTGCAGAAGTGTAGGATAACAGAGTTGAAAGGGACCTGGGAGGTCATCCAGTCCAACCCCCTGCCCAAGCAGGAGACCCTGACAGAATCATAGAATAACGCAGTTGGAAGGGACCTCGGAGGTCATCTAGTCCAACCCCAGGCTCAAGCAGTAGACCCTGACAGAATCGTGGAATAAGAGAGTTGGAAGGGACCTCAGAGGTCATCTAGTCCAACCCCAGGCTCAAGCAGTAGACCCTGACAGAATCGTGGAATAAGAGAGTTGGAAGGGACCTCGGAGGTCATCTAGTCCAACCCCAGGCTCAAGCAGTAGACCCTGACAGAATCGTGGAATAAGAGAGTTGGAAGGGACCTCGGAGGTCATCTAGTCCAACCCCAGGCTCAAGCAGTAGACCCTGACAGAATCGTGGAATAAGAGAGTTGGAAGGGACCTCGGAGGTCATCTAGTCCAACCCCAGGCTCAAGCAGTAGACCCTGACAGAATCGTGGAATAAGAGAGTTGGAAGGGACCTCAGAGGTCATCTAGTCCAACCCCAGGCTCAAGCAGTAGACCCTGACAGAATCGTGGAATAAGAGAGTTGGAAGGGACCTCAGAGGTCATCTAGTCCAACCCCAGGCTCAAGCAGTAGACCCTGACAGAATCGTGGAATAAGAGAGTTGGAAGGGACCTCGGAGGTCATCTAGTCCAACCCCAGGCTCAAGCAGGAGCCCCTTACAGAATCACAGAATGACAGAGTTGGAAGGGATCTTGGAGGTCATCTAGTCCAACCCCTCTGCTCAAGCAGGAGCCCTTTACAGATCATTGAATAACGGAGTTGGAAGGAACCTCGGAGGTCATCTAGTCCAACCCCAGGCTCAAGCAGTAGACCCTTAGAGAATCATAGAATGACAAGTCAATCATAGAATGACTTGGAAGGGATCTTGGAGGTCATCTAGTCCAACCCCAGGCTCAAGCAGTAGACCCTGACAGAATCGTGGAATAAGAGAGTTGGAAGGGACCTCAGAGGTCATCTAGTTCAACCCTGAGCTCAAGCAGGAGCCCCTTACAGAATCGCTGAATAACGGAGTTGGAAGGGTCCTCGGAGGTCATCTAGTCCAACCCCCTGCCCAAGCAGTAGCTCCTGACAGAATCGTGGAATAAGAGAGTTGAAAAGGACCTCGGAGGTCATCTAGTCCAACCCTGAGCTCAAGCCGGAGCCCCTTACAGAATCACAGAATGACAGAGTTGGAAGGGATCTTGGAGGTCATCCAGTCCAACCCCCTGCCCAAGCAGTAGACCCTGACAGAATCATTGAATAACGGAGTTGGAAGGGACCTCAGAGGTCATCTAGTCCAACCCCAGGCTCAAGCAGGAGCTCCTTACAGAATCATTGATTAACGGAGTTGGAAGGGACCTCAGAGGTCATCTAGTCCAACCCCAGACTCGAGCAGTAGACCCTGACAGAATCGTGGAATAAGAGAGTTGAAAAGGACCTGGAGGTCATCTAGTCCAACCCCCTGCTCAAGCCAGAGACACTTACAGAATCCCTGAATAACGGAGTTGAAAGGCACCTCGGAGGTCATCTAGTCCAACCCCCTGCCCAACGCAGGTGGTTTTCTGTCATCCAGGCAAATGGTCACCCAGTCTTCCCTTGAAGACCTCTAGTGATGGAACCGCCTGCAACATCTGGTGGCAGGCTGTCCCACTGATTAATTTTTTTTTTCCCCGGACACTCAGGAAATTTCCCCTTTTTCCCCCCCTTTTTTTTCCAGATGGGTTTTTCTCCCTCTGAGAAGAATAACAAAAGTTGGAAGCGAAGGGATTCTTGCGCAGAACAAGTACCGCCTGCCCTGGGGGATTCTGGGAGTGGAAGTCCTCCCCTCTTAAAGCATGGCTGACTGGGGGATTCTGGGAGTTGAAGTCCCCCCCTCTTAAAGCATGGCCGGCTGGGGGATTCTGGGAGTTGAAGTCCCCCCCTCTTAAATCATGCCGGCTGCGGGATTCTGGGAGTGGAAGTCCTCCCCTCTTAAAGCAGGCTGGCTGGGGGATTCTGGGAGTTGGAGTCCTCCCCTCTTAAAGCATGCCAGCTAGGGGATTCTGGGAGTGGAAGTCCTCCCCTCTTAAAGCATGGCCAGCTGGGGGATTCTGGGAGTGGAAGTCCTCCCCTCTTAAAGCATGGCCAGCTGGGGGATTCTGGGAGTGGAAGTCCTCCCCTCTTAAAGCATGGCTGACTGGGGGATTCTGGGAGTTGAAGTCCTCCCATCTTAAAAGGACGCCGGCTGGGGGATTCTGGGAGTTGAAGTCCTCCCCCTTAAAGCAGGCCAGCTGGGGGATTCTGGGAGTTGGAAGTCCTCCCCTCTTAAAGCATGTCGGTTGAGGGATTCTGGGAGTTGAAGTCCTCCCCTCTTAAAAGGACGCCGGCTGGGGGATTCTGGGAGTTGAAGTCCTCCCCTCTTAAAGCATGCCGGCCAGGGGATTCTGGGAGAGGAACTCCTCCCCTTTTAAAGCATGGCTGTCTGGGGGATTCTGGGAGTGGAAGTCCACCCCTCTTAAAGCAGGCCAGCTGGGGGATTCTGGGAGTTGGAAGTCCTCCCCTCTTAAAGCATGTCGGTTGGGGGATTCTGGGAGTTGAAGTCCTCCCCTCTTAAAAGGACGCCGGCTGGGGGATTCTGGGAGTTGAAGTCCTCCCCTCTTAAAGCATGTCGGTTGGGGGATTCTGGGAGTTGAAGTCCTCCCCTCTTAAAAGGACGCCGGCTGGGGGATTCTGGGAGCGGAAGTCCTCCCCTCTTAAAGCATGTCGGTTGGGGGATTCTGGGAGTGGAAGTCCTCCCCTCTTAAAGCAGGCCGGCTGGGGGATTCTGGGAGTTGAAGTCCTCCCCTCTTAAAGCATGCCGGCTGTTGGATTCTGGAATTTGAAGTCCTCCCCTCTTAAAGCATGCCGGCTGGGGGATTCTGGGAGTGGAAGTCCTCCCCTCTTAAAGCACGCCGGCTGGGGGATTCTGGGAGTGGAAGTCCTCCCCTCTTAAAGCATGCCGGCTGGGGGATTCTGGGAGTGGAAGTCCTCCCCTCTTAAAGCACGCCGGCTGGGGGATTCTGGGAGTGGAAGTCCTCCCCTCTTAAAGCACGCCGGCTGGGGGATTCTGGGAGTGGAAGTCCATCCCTCTTAAAGCATGTCGGTTGGGGGATTCTGGGAGTTGGAAGTCCTCCCCTCTTAAAGCATGCCGGCTGGGGGATTCTGGGAGTGGAAGTCCTCCCCTCTTAAAGCACGCCGGCTGGGGGATTCTGGGAGTGGAAGTCCTCCCCTCTTAAAGCATGCCGGCTGGGGGATTCTGGGAGTGGAAGTCCTCCCCTCTTAAAGCACGCCGGCTGGGGGATTCTGGGAGTGGAAGTCCTCCCCTCTTAAAGCATGATGGCTGGGGGATTCTGGGAGATGAAGTCCTCCCCTCTTAAAGCATGTCGGTTGGGGGATTCTGGGAGTGGAAGTCCTCCCCTCTTAAAGCAGGCCGGCTGGGGCATTCTGGGAGTTGGAAGTCCATCCCTCTTAAAGCATGTCGGTTGGGGGATTCTGGGAGTTGGAAGTCCATCCCTCTTAAAGCATGTCGGTTGGGGGATTCTGGGAGTTGGAAGTCCTCCCCTCTTAAAGCATGTCGGTTGGGGGATTCTGGGAGTTGAAGTCCTCCGCTCTTAAAGCATGGCCGGCTGGGGGATTCTGGGAGTTGAAGTCCCCTCCTCTTAAATCATGCTGGCTGCGGGATTCTGGGAGTGGAACTCCTCCCCTCTTAAAGCAGGCTGGAGGGGGATTCTGGGAGTTGGAGTCCTCCCCTCTTAAAGCATGCCAGCTAGGGGATTCTGGGAGTGGAAGTCCTCCCCTCTTAAAGCATGGCCAGCTGGGGGATTCTGGGAGTGGAAGTCCTCCCCTCTTAAAGCATGGCTGACTGGGGGATTCTGGGAGTTGAAGTCCTCCCATCTTAAAAGGACGCCGGCTGGGGGATTCTGGGAGTTGAAGTCCTCCCCCTTAAAGCAGGCCAGCTGGGGGATTCTGGGAGTTGGAAGTCCTCCCCTCTTAAAGCATGTCGGTTGAGGGATTCTGGGAGTTGAAGTCCTCCCCTCTTAAAAGGACGCCGGCTGGGGGATTCTGGGAGTTGAAGTCCTCCCCTCTTAAAGCATGCCGGCCAGGGGATTCTGGGAGAGGAACTCCTCCCCTTTTAAAGCATGGCTGTCTGGGGGATTCTGGGAGTGGAAGTCCACCCCTCTTAAAGCAGGCCAGCTGGGGGATTCTGGGAGTTGGAAGTCCTCCCCTCTTAAAGCATGTCGGTTGGGGGATTCTGGGAGTTGAAGTCCTCCCCTCTTAAAAGGACGCCGGCTGGGGGATTCTGGGAGTTGAAGTCCTCCCCTCTTAAAGCATGTCGGTTGGGGGATTCTGGGAGTTGAAGTCCTCCCCTCTTAAAAGGACGCCGGCTGGGGGATTCTGGGAGCGGAAGTCCTCCCCTCTTAAAGCATGTCGGTTGGGGGATTCTGGGAGTGGAAGTCCTCCCCTCTTAAAGCAGGCCGGCTGGGGGATTCTGGGAGTTGAAGTCCTCCCCTCTTAAAGCATGCCGGCTGTTGGATTCTGGAATTTGAAGTCCTCCCCTCTTAAAGCATGCCGGCTGGGGGATTCTGGGAGTGGAAGTCCTCCCCTCTTAAAGCACGCCGGCTGGGGGATTCTGGGAGTGGAAGTCCTCCCCTCTTAAAGCATGCCGGCTGGGGGATTCTGGGAGTGGAAGTCCTCCCCTCTTAAAGCACGCCGGCTGGGGGATTCTGGGAGTGGAAGTCCTCCCCTCTTAAAGCACGCCGGCTGGGGGATTCTGGGAGTGGAAGTCCATCCCTCTTAAAGCATGTCGGTTGGGGGATTCTGGGAGTTGGAAGTCCTCCCCTCTTAAAGCATGCCGGCTGGGGGATTCTGGGAGTGGAAGTCCTCCCCTCTTAAAGCACGCCGGCTGGGGGATTCTGGGAGTGGAAGTCCTCCCCTCTTAAAGCATGCCGGCTGGGGGATTCTGGGAGTGGAAGTCCTCCCCTCTTAAAGCACGCCGGCTGGGGGATTCTGGGAGTGGAAGTCCTCCCCTCTTAAAGCATGATGGCTGGGGGATTCTGGGAGATGAAGTCCTCCCCTCTTAAAGCATGTCGGTTGGGGGATTCTGGGAGTGGAAGTCCTCCCCTCTTAAAGCAGGCCGGCTGGGGCATTCTGGGAGTTGGAAGTCCATCCCTCTTAAAGCATGTCGGTTGGGGGATTCTGGGAGTTGGAAGTCCTCCCCTCTTAAAGCATGTCGGTTGGGGGATTCTGGGAGTTGAAGTCCTCCGCTCTTAAAGCATGTCGGTTGGGGGATTCTGGGAGTTGAAGTCCTCCCCTCTTAAAGCATGGCCGGCTGGGGGATTCTGGGAGCGGAAGTCCTCCCCTCTTAAAGCATGCCGGTCGGGGGATTCTGGGAGAGGAACTCCTCCCCTTTTAAAGCATGCCAGTCGGGGGATTCTGGGAGTTGAAGTCCTCCCCTCTTAAAGCAGGCCGGCTGGGGGATTCTGGGAGCGGAAGTCCAGCCCGCTTCCCGTTGCTGAGATTGAGCCACCTGCGAGTCGAGTTAAGAGCTTTGAAGTGTGATTGCCGCCTGTCGGTTGGAAGTGATTGACGGTGGATTTTGATAAGATCAGTCGGGCTTGGTTGCCATAATTAGGGCGTTGTAACGGTGACCCAATGGGCGGGGTGACGTTGCTCAGCGGGCGCGGCGTTTGGAAGGCTTTCCCGGCGAATCCGCTTGGGCAGGGCGCCGGGCGAAGCGAAAACCCGGAAAAAGAAAGGAAAGGAAAAGAAAGAGGAAAGGAAAGAGAGAAAGGCCGGGAAGCGAAGAAAGAGGAGAGAGAGGAAGGTGAAAAAGGGAAGGAAAGGGAAAGGAAGGAGAAAGGAAAGAGGGAAAGGGAGAAAGGAAAGGGGAAAAAAGGAGAGGAAGGAAGGAGGCAAAGGAAAGGAAAGGAAAGAGGAAAAGAAAAGGGAAAGAGGAAGCAGGAAGGAAAGGAAAAGGAATGAAAGGAAAGAGGAAGAGGAAACGGAAAGAGGAAGCAGGAAGGAAAGAGGAAAAGGAAAGAGGGAAAAGGGAGAAATGAAAGACGAAAAGGAAGGAAAGAGGGAAAGGACAGGAAGGAAGGAAGGAAAGGAAGGAAAAGGAAAGGAAGGAAGGAAAAAGGAAAAGGAAAGGAAGGAAGGAAAGAAAGTGGAAAAGTGAAGAAAGGAAGGAAAGGAAAGAGGAAAAGAAAAGGAAAGAAAGCAGGAAGGAAAGGGGAAAAGGAAATGGAAAGAGGAAGCAGGAAGGGAAGAGGAAAAAGAATGAAAGGAAAGAGGAAAAGGAAACAGAAAGAGGAAGCAGGAAGGAAAGGGAAAGGAGAGAAAGGAAGGAAGGAAAGAAAGGAAAAGGAAAGGAAGGAAGGAAAAAGGAAAAGGAAAGGAAGGAAGGAAAGGAAAGAGGAAAAGAAAAGGGAGGAAGGAAAAGGAATGAAAGGGAAGAGGAAAAGGAAATGGAAAGAGGAAGCAGGAAGGAAAGAGGGAAAGGAGAGAGGAAGGAAGGAAGGAAAGGAACAAAAGTGTAAAAGGGAAGAAAGAAAGGAAAGGAAAGAGGAAAAGGAGGAAAGGAAGCAGGAAGGAAAGAGGAAAAGGAATGAAATGAAAGAGGAAAAGGAAATGGAAAGAGGAAGCAGGAAGGGAAGAGGAAAAGGAAAGGGGACAAAGGGAAAAGGAGAAACGAAAGACGAAAAGGAAGGAAAGAGGGAAAGGAAAGGAAGGAAGGAAAGGAAGTGGAAAAGGGAAGGAAAGAGGAAAAGGAAGAAAAGAGGAAAGGGGAAGGAAAGAGGAGAAGGAAAGGAAGGACAGAGGAAAAGGGAAAAGGGAAACAAGGGAGAAAGGAAAGAGGATAGGAAGGAAAGAAGGAAGGAAGGAAGGAAGGAAGGAAGGAAGGAAGGAAGGAAGGAAGAGGAAAAGGGAAGGAAGCGCTCCCGGCCGGCTTCCTCGACGGGACCAACCCCTCGGCCGTCTTTAAACCTTCCGCTTTTTGGCTTCTTCGCAACAGGGCGTTTCGCACTCGGCACCCCGGGGGCCGGAAAGATGGCCGCCAGATGAGAGCCCGGCACCCCGGACCGGGCTGAGGATGACCTGCACCGCGAGCCTGCGAGGGAAGATCTCCGGGGCCTTCTACAATCACGGCTTGCGCTGCGCCTCCTGCCCGATTCCCATCATCCTCTTCACCGGCCTCTGCGTCCTCGCCTGCTGGTGAGAGGCCTGGGGGATTCTGGGAGTGGAAGTCCACCCCTCTTAAAACATGGCCGGATGGGGGATTCTGGGAGTGGAAGTCCTCCCCTCGTAAAGCGTGCCGGCTGGGGGATTCTGGGAGTTGAAGTCCTCCCTTCTTAAAGCATGGCTGGCTGGGGGATTCTGGGAGTGGAAGTCCTCCCTTCTTAAAGAATGGCCGGCTGGGGGATTCTGGGAGTGGAAGTCCTCCCCTCGTAAAGCGTGCCGACTGGGGGATTCTGGGAGTTGAATTCCTCCCTTCTTAAAGCATGCTGGATAGGCAATTCTGGGAGTGGAAGTCCTCCTCTCATGAAGCATGGCCGGCTGGGGGATTCTGGGAGTGGAAGTCCTCCCTTCTTAAAGCATGCCAGCTGGGGGATTCTGGGAGTTGAAGTCCTCCCTTCTTAAAGCATGGCTGGCTGGGGGATTCTGGGAGTGGAAGTCCTCCCTTCTTAAAGCATGGCCGGCTGGGGGATTCTGGGATCTGTAGTCCTGCCCTCTTAAAGCATGGCCGGCTGGGGGATTCTGGGAGTTGAAGTCCTCCCTTCTTAAAGCATGCCGGCTGGGGGATTCTGGGAGTTGAAGTCCTCCCTTCTTAAAGCATGCCGGCTGGGGGATTCTGGGAGTTGAAGTCCACCCCTCTTAAGGCATATTGTCTGGGGGATTCTGGGAGTTGGAATCCACGCGTCTTTAAGCATGCTGGCTGAGGGATTCTGGGAGTCGAAGTCCTCCCCTCTTAAAGCAGGCCGGCTGGGGGATTCTGGGAGTTTGAACTTGACAGATCTCCAGGGGACTTTTGACTCTTCCTGAACCTTGGGACCGACCTTGGGCCTTGGGAGCTGAATCCCCATCTTCCTGCCTTGCAGCTACCCGTTGCTCAAGCTCCCGCTTCCTGGCACGGGGCCCGTGGAGTACAGCACCCCGGTGAAGGACTACTCGGCGCCTCTCCCGTTCACGGCCGCGCGGCAGGGAGAGTCCAGCGAGCGTCCCGACTGGGTAGGAGGAACGACGGAGCAGTTTTGGACCGTCGTCGGATCTCGGGAACGTCAAACTGGAACGGACGTTCTCTGAGCTCGGAGGGTGGTGGTGGTTTTGGTGGGGGGGGGGGGGCGGGTGTTCTTGCAGACGTTTCGTGACCCAACTAGAGAACGTCATCAGGGCTAGAAGGGAGGAAGGAGTTTGGTTCTCCTGTACTTCTCCCCTCCTCCTCCTCCTCCTCCCACTTTATTTCTCCCCTCTTCCTCATCCTGTTCCTCTCCCTTCTTCCTCCTCCTCCTGTATTTCTCCCTTCCTCCTGTACTTCTGCCCTCTTCCTCCTTTATTTCACCTCTCCTCCTCCTCTTCCTCTGCTTCTTTCCTCCTCTACCACTCCTCCTCTATTTCTCTTTTCTTCCTCCTCATGTACTTCTCTTCCTCCTCCTCCTCCTCCTCCTCCTCCTCCTCCTCCTCCTCCTCCTCCTCCCCCTGCAGAGTTGCAATTCTAATCTTGCAAATTCTATGGACCTAACTTTAGAATAAAATGGAATTAGCTCCTCGGGACGTCGTTTTCCTCTCTCCGGTCTGCCTCGCAAGGCTCCCCCTATTCACCCCCGTCGTATTTGTGTGTGTGTGTCTGTTTGTATGTGTGTGTTTTCTCTCCCCCAGTACTCCGGAGCCCCCGTGGCCTACATCCAACAGGTCCTGGTGAAAGCCACCGTTTCCCCGTGGCCGAAGACCTTCCTGGCCGTTGACGTCTTCCGCTCTCCGCTCGCCCGAGTCTTCCAGCTGGTGGAGGAAATCCGCAACCACGTTTTGCGAGACGGGTACGTCAGAAAACGAGGACCCCTTCTTGGTGCTTCCTGTCTACACACACACACACACACACACACACACGCTCTCAGTAGGGACACAAAAAAGGGCATTCGATGGAGAGGCAAATTTGCGACCACAAAGGCGCCCTGAATCTCTGTTGCTAAGCGAGACGTTTGCCGAGTGAGTTTGGCCCCCGTGTTTTGCGGCCTTCCCCTGCCAGCAGTGCGAAGCGAACCCCTCTCGTCGTTAAGCGAATCACCTAGGTCATTGGGTGAATGGGGCGGAAGGCCGCCAAGGGGGAATCACATGACCTACAACCCTTCTCTGGGATGCTGCAACCGTCATAACGATGAGTCGGTTGCCCGGGGTCTGACTTTTGATCAGCTTAGCCTGGGGAGGCTGCGACGGTCGTAATGGTGAGGACTGGCCATAAGTGGCCTTTTCCGGGGCCACTAAATGAACGGTCGTAAATTGAGGACTTGCCGAACAAGTTTGGTTGCATCTTTCCAGCCTGGAGGAACTTTATTCGGCCGACAGGGTGTAAGATTTAGCATCCCGAGATGTGGGGGGGTTTCCAGGCGTTGTGTTGTTGACTGCTATTGTGTTGTTGTTACCTAGCCACTTCTATACCAATGAAACTGTTTAATCCTTTTTTTTCCCCACCTCAAGCACAAAGTCCAAAAGAGGTTTCCGGGTCAAAACAAACTTAATTGTATTCTTTCCGTGAATCAAAGCTGTCGATTTAGCCATCTCTTGCCAATTCCGTCAACTTTTGGCGTTGTGGGAATCAAAGGATCCTATTTTTCGTGTGCAATCTTGCTGCCGTTCGACATATGTAACACAATCCTTGCCTGTTTGACGTCACGTCTTCTCCCGTCTCTCTTTCGGTGCCCAGTTCCCGGATTCAAAGTTTGGATGATATCTGCCTTCAAGTGACCGAACTCTTGCCCGGCTTGAAGAAACTTCGGGGGCTCCTCCCCGAACATGGCTGCCTCCTTCTCTCCCCGGCGAATTTTTGGCAGAACGACCAGGAGCGTTTCAGCGCGGACCCCGATATCATTAAAACCGTACACCAGCACGAGCCCAAGACCTTGCAGACGTCGGCTACGCCGAAAGGTAGGCAAGGCTGAACCCTGTGGGACTTGGCAACCACGTAGGCACCATTCCAGAATGGCTGAATATGCTGGGAGTTGAAGTCTAGCCTTGAGAAGACAAGGTGGAGTGACCAGTTCTTCTCAACCTCTGCAAGGCAGGTGGACCTCAAATCCCAGGATTCCCCCAGCCAGCCAAGCCGGTTGAAACCCACCCGGCTGAAAGTTGCAGATGTTGAGAAACACTGGGAGAAACGGAGGGAGGTCGACAAACGTTCACCAGGATCTCCGAGTTGAGCAGTTTTTTCCAGGTCACCAAGCGCGTCCTTCAAGATAAACGGTTCTCAACGTCTGCAACTTGAAGATGGGTGGACCTCAACTCCCAGAATTCCCCCAACCAGCCAAGCCAGTTAAAAACCGCCCATCTTAAGCTTGTGGAGGTTGAGAAACACTGGGGGAGACGGAGGGATGTCAATGGGCGTTCACTAGGATCTCCGAGTTGAGCAGTTTTTCCAGGTCACCAAGTGCGTCCTTCAAGATGGATGGTTCTCAACCTCTCCAACTTGAAGTTGGGTGGACTTCAACTCCCAGAATTCCCCCCCAACCGGCCAAGTCAGTTGAAGCCCACCCATCTTAAGGTTGCTGAAGTTGAGAAACGCTGGGAGAGACAGAGGGATGTCAACGACCATTCACCAGTGTCGGAACAGTGTTTCCAGATCCCCAAGCTTGTCCTTCAAGATGGATGGTTGCATTACCCACTTGACAGCTTGGTGTCCTTCCTGTTCTTCTGGTGTCTTCAGATCTCCTGTTTGGCGTCCCGGGAAAGTACAGCGGGGTAAATCTCTACAACCGGAAGCGAGTGGTTGTCTACGCCATCACCTTGGGTCTCCGGCATTACGACGCCAGGTGAGTTGCCTTTCCGAGACTGGGACAAACTGGAGAAACGTTTGACCAGGTGGGACCTTTCTTGTCGTCTTCTCCATCTGTCGTGTGGTGGGGTGTTCGATTCTTAAAATCCACATTTTGGAGAGCGGGTCCCTGATTGGACGAGCCTCAGCCAGATCTAAGTCGGCTTTTACTCGAGCATCACAGGTTACGACCTCAAGTTACAACCGTGGTGACGGCGACTTTGGACACACTCACACACCTCAGCGGTGGGATGCAAATACCTAAACAACTGGTTCTCTTATTGGATGTAGGCCTGCCGCCTCCCAAGCCTAGAACGGACTTCCGGAAGTGGCATCCACGCACTTCCAGTGGGCTGTTCTAGGCCTGGGAGTACTTCTCCCAGCCTCCGAGGCCTAGAATGGATTTCCGGAAGTGGCATGCGTGCACTTCCGGCAGGCCGTTCTAAGCCTGGAAGGCCTCCTTCAGGCCTCCAAGGCCTAGACTGAACTTCCGGAAGTGGCATCCATGCACTTCCAGTGGGCCGTTCTAGGCCTGGGAGTCCTCCCAGCCTCCGAGGCCTAGAATGGATTTCCGGAAGTGGCATGCATGCACTTCCAGCAGGCCGTTGTAAACCTGGAAGGCCTCCTTCAGGCCTCCAAGGCCTAGACTGAACTTCTGGAAGTGGCATCCATGCACTTCCAGTGGGCCGTTCTAGGCCTGGGAGTCCTTCTCCCAGCCTCCGAGGCCTAGAATGGATTTCCGGAAGTGGCATCCATGCAATTCCGGCAGGCCGTTTTAAACCTGGCAGGCCGCCTTCAGGCCTCCAAGGCCTAGACTGAACTTCCAGAAGTGGCATCCATTCACTTCCAGTGGGCCGTTCTAGGCCTGGGAGTCCTTCTCCCAGCCTCCGAGGCCTAGAATGGATTTCCGGAAGTGGCATCCATGCATTTCCGGCAGGCTGTTCTAGGCCTGGATGGCCTCCTACATGGCCTCCAAGGCCTAGACTGGACTTCCAGAAGCAGTGTGCATTCAGCCGGTTTTCCGAACTTAGCCAAATTTAGCTACCAGTTAAACTGAACCGATGCGAACCAGCTGAATCCCACCAATGCCCCCCCCCCCCAAAAATGCCTTGCTCCCTTCTCCAGGTTTCTCGCCAGTCTCCGCTCGCGGCTGACTCTGCTACATCCCAGCGCCAACAGCAGCCTCCAGGAAGGCCAGATGATCCACGTCCATTTTAAGGAAGAAATCGGCGTGGCCGAACTCATCCCGCTAGTTACCACCTACGTCATCCTCTTCGCTTACATCTACTTCTCCACGCGTACGTTTCGAGTAACCTCAGTGGCTGTTTGGGTTCAGGACAGGCAAGGCTTTAAGAGGGGAGGACTTCAATTCCCAGAATCCCCCCATCCGGCCTGCTTTAAGAGCGGAGGACTTCCAGTCCCAGAATCCCCCAGCTGGCCTGCTTTAAGAGGGGAGGATTTCCACTCCCAGAATCCCCCAGCTAGCACCCTTTAAGAGGGGAGGACTTCCACTCCCAGAATCCCCCAGCCGGCCTGCTTTAAGAGGGGAGGACTTCCACTCCCAGAATCCCCCATCTGGCATGCTTCAAGAGGGGAGGACTTCCACTCCCAGAATCCCCCTGCCGGCATGCTTTAACAGGGGAGGACTTCCACTCCCAGAATCTCCCAGCCAGCATGCTTTAAGAGGGGAGGACTCCAACTCCCAAAATCTCCCAGCCTGCATGCTTTAAGAGGGGGAGGACCCAGAATCCCCCAGCCGGCATGCTTTCAAAGAGGGGAAGACTTTAACTCCCACCATCCGGTTCTGCCTCTCTTTCTCGCTAGAAGGCTGATGGGTAATGTTTATTTTATTTTATTTATTTGGATTTATATACCGCCCTTTCCCGAAGGACTCGTTTTCTTTCCTCAGGCAAGATCGACATGGTGAAATCCAAGTGGGGTCTGGCTTTGGCGGCCGTCGTGACGGTGCTCAGCTCCTTGCTCATGTCCGTTGGGCTGTGCACGCTCTTCGGTCTCACGCCGACGCTCAACGGAGGGTAGGTGGCCGAACGGGAGTTCCGGGCTGAAGCGCGGCGAGACGGATGCTGCGAGCATTGTCCAGACGGAGAAATCGATTCTCAAGAGGGAATCTTGATGAGCATCTGTGTAACGCGGGAGTCCTTCATCCCCACCACATCCTCGCGGAAACAGAGTCCGATAAAACGCTCTCTGAAGCTGAAAGATTGTGGGCTCCTTGGTGGTCACGGAGCTGGGTGGTGCTCTTCCAGATGTTTCACGACCATACTAGGGAACGTCAGCGGTGCGTGAAAGGAGCTGGGTGTGTGGAGAGGAGGAGGAGGAGAAGGAAGAAAAGGAGAGTAGGGTCCTTGGCGCGTTCTGAGCTTGGTGGCTTTCTTGCTGACGTCTCATGAGCCTACTAGGTAACATCAGCAGTGCTAGAATGGAGGAGGAGGAGGACTAAGGGGTCCTGGGTGCTTCTAAGCTGGCTTGTTTTCTTGCGGCAGGGTTAGGGAGGCTTGCAGAGAAAAGGAGGTGCTCTCCTAGCTTGGTGGTTTTCACGCCGACGTTTCATGACCCAGCTAGGTGACGTCCTCGGTGCAAAGGAGCACGTGCAGAGTTTTTTCTCTCTCTGTTTGCCGGGAGGAGGAGGAAGAGGAGGACTGTGGGGTCCTTGGTGCTCTCTTGAGCTTGGTGGTTTTCTTGTAGATGTGTTTCAGGACCCAACTAGGGGATGCCGTCAATGCTAGAAAGGAGTTGGGTGTGTGGAGAGGAGTAGGACTGTGGGGTCCTTGGTGCTCTCTGAGCTGGGTGGCTTTCTTGCAGACGTTTCGTGACCGTACTGGGTAACACCATCAGTGCCAGAAGGGAGTTGGGTTTGTTGAAAGGAGGAGGAGGAACGTCAGCGCTCCATTTAACCAAGCTGCGCACGCCGCTGGCACGGATGGAAGAGAGCTTGCCGGCCGCTCACGTGGAACCAACCCTTTTCCCTCCCCCTCTGCCGATCCACAAGGCCGGAAACTTTGGGAAACTCCGCTTTAGCTCTTGTGGATTGTGCGGACCACCGTAGAACGAACTCCTGGCAGACATTCGCGGGCAGCGAGACATCGTCGTTTCGTTTCCCAACGTCCTGGGCGAATGTAAACGTCTGGAAATGGCCACTCCTGACTATTTGTCTTTTTTGCAAAATCACCGTGAGAAAAAAACCTGACAATTATTTTGTCCGACAACGGCGAGTCCTTCCTTTCTTCCTCCCAGCTTGCTCTGGGCCGGTTTTTTTTCCAGGTTTGGTTTAGCTTCGGTATCCCTTTTCCTTTCTAGGGAGATTTTCCCGTACTTGGTGGTGGTGATCGGCATCGAGAATGTGCTGGTTCTCACCAAATCTGTGGTGTCCACGCCGGTCGACCTGGAAGTGAAGCTGCGTATCGCGCAAGGTACCTAAAATTTGAGTGGGTTTTTTTTTCCCTTGAAGAGGTTTCGCTCCTCACCCGAGAAGCTTCTTCGCGTTCTAACAGTTCAGTTCTTCACCCAGAACTTGAGAAGTTTCTTAGATGAGAAGGGAAACCCCTTTGACAGTTGCCTCTTGAAAACACACCTTTGGGACGTTGTCCCGGAAAAAGATGGTAAGAGCTTGGCTGAGAATAGGCTGGGTTTGCCGAGCATCATTGGCGGAATTCGTTCTGAGATTCCCCAAGAAAAGGGTGATCACCGGTCCTAACCCCGCTACCGTTTCAGGGTGATTGTTGGCCTTAACCTCGGCACCGTTTCGGGTGGATCGCCAGTCGTAAACTTGTCACTGTTTCGGGGTGATCGCCGGCCGTAATCTCAACACTCTTTCGGGGTGATCACCAGCCTTAACCTTGCTACCGTTTCAGGGTGATCGTCAGCTGTAACCTCACCACTGTTTTGGGGTGATCGCCTGCCTTAACCTCCCCACTGTTGCGAGTTGATTGCCAGCCTTATCCTTGACGCTCTTTGATCACCGGCCTTAACCTCAACACCTGTTCAAACTGATCACTGGCCTTAACCTCGCCACAGTTTAACGGTGATCACCGGCCTTAACCTCGCCACTTTTTCGGGGTGATCACCGGCCTTAACCTCCCCACTGTTGCAGCGTGATCGCCGGCCTTAACCTTGCCACTGTTTTCAGGGTGAGTGCTGGCCTTAACCTCACCACTGTTTCATGGTGATTGCCGGCCTTAACCTTGCGACTGTTTTCGGCTGATTGTTGGCCTTAACCTCGTCACTACTTTGGAGTGATCACCGGCCTTAATCTCGCCACTGTTTCGGGGTGATTGCCTGCCTTAA
Source organism: Vipera latastei (assembly GCA_024294585.1). NCBI lineage: Eukaryota > Metazoa > Chordata > Lepidosauria > Squamata > Viperidae > Vipera > Vipera latastei. The sequence continues at coordinate 2,435,006 of CM044371.1, forward strand.
CCTCCCCACGGTTGCAGCGTGATTGCCGGCCTTAACTTTGTCACCTTTTCGGAGTGATCACCAGCCGTAACCTCGCCACTCTTTCGGGGTGATCACTGGCCTTAACCTCACCACTGTTTCAGTGTGATTGCCTGCCTTAACCTCCCCACTGTTGCAGCGTGATCGCCGGCCTTAACCTCATCACCTTTTTGGAGTGATCACCGGCCTTAACCTCGCCACTCTTTCGGGGTGATCACCGGCCTTAACCTCGCCACTGCTTCGGAGTGATCACCGGCGTTAATCTCGCCACTGTTTCAGGTGATCACCGGCCTTAATCTTGCCACCGTTTCACAGTCATCGCCAACTTTAACCTCATGACTATTTTTGGCTGATCACTGGCCTTTACCTCGCCACTGTTTCGGGGTGATCGCCAGCCTTAACCTCGCCACCATTTCACGGTCATCGCCAGCCTTAACCTCACCACTGTTTCAGGGTGATCGCTGGCCTTAGCCTCGCCACCGTTTCACGATCATTGCCAGCCTTAACCTCATGACTATTTTCGGCTGATCACCAGCTTTAACCTCACCACTGTTTTGGGGTGATCGCTGGCCTTAATCTCACCACTGCTTCGGAGTGATCACTGGCCTTAACCTCGCCACTCTTTCGAGGTGATCGCCAGCCTTAACCTCGCGACTGTTTTGCGGTGATCGCCGGCCTTAACCTCACCACCATTTCGGGGTGATTGCCGGCCTTAACCTCACCACTCTCTTTCCAGGTTTGAGTAACGAGAGTTGGTCCATCATGAAGAACATGGGCACCGAGTTGGGGATCATCCTGATTGGCTATTTCACCTTCGTCCCGGCCATCCAGGTAATGGGAGGGGCTGGGAGAAACTTCTGAGGTATGGGTAATCCTCGGCTTAAGACCATTCGTTTAGTGACTGTTTGAAGTTCCGATGGAGCTTCGCTCTTCGCTCTCCCTCTTTATCTCTCTCCCTCTCTATCTGCCTTGTTCTCTCTCTCATTCTGATTCTCTTTCATTCTTTCTTCTTTCTCTTTTCTTTCACTCCCCCTCTTTCTCTGCATCACTCTCCCTCTTTCTCTTTCATTCTCTTTCCCTCGGTCTTCCTCATTCTGATTCTCTTTCCTTTTGTCTCTCTCTCTCTCCCTTTTCTTCCTCTCTCCCTCTTTCTTTCATCGTTGCTCCCTCTTTCTCGCTCTCTCGTTCTCTCTCATTCTGATTCTGTTTCTCTTTCATTCTGTTTCTCTTTCGCTCGCCCTCTCTCCCTCTTTCACTCTCTCCCTCTTTCTCTCCCTCTTTCATTCTCCCTCATTCTCTCTCTCATTCTGATTCTTTCTCTTTCGTTCTGTCTCTCCCCCACCTTTCTCTCCCTCTTTCGCTCTCATTTCTCCACCTCTCTCTCATTCTCTCTCGTTCTCTCTTATTCTGATTCCCTTTCTCTTTCATTCTATATCCTGTCCCTTTCTCTGTCTTTCTCTCTCCCTTTCTCTCTTTCTCTTTGATTCTCCCTTGTTCTCATTCTGATTCTGTTTCTCTCTCCCTTCTCTTCCTCTCTCCCTCTTTCTCTCTCTCTTTTCTCTGCCTGTCACTTGTCCTCTCTCATTCTGATTCCCTTTCTCTTTCATTCCGTCTCTTCCTTCTCTCCCTCTTTCTCTCTCTCTCCCTTTCTCCCCTTTCATTCTCCCTTTTTCTCATTCTGATTCTTTTTCATCCTCTTTCTCTCTCTCTCTCTCCTTACTCTTCCTCTCTTCCTCTTCCTCTTTCTCTTTCCCCCCCCCCCAAGACAAGTCTTCTTGTTCTCTCGCCAACTTCTCTCCTCTCTCGTCCTTTCCAGGAATTCTGCCTTTTTGCCGTGGTGGGCCTGGTCTCCGACTTTTTCCTCCAGATGTTCTTCTTCACCACCGTCCTGTCGATTGACATCCGTCGGATGGAGGTAAAAACGGGAGGCGGGCAGCCGACTTCCGAAGATCCGTCCGTTTGGGAGAGGATCTAGCGAGGGATCAATACGGTGATCGGGCCTCGTATTGGGACTTGGTAGGGTGATCTCCTTAAAACGGATCTCGGCGTCCTAACGGACAGTTCCTTCAACGTGAGCCAATCACAAAAGCCAACAGAATCCTGGGGCTGCTTTAACAGAGGGACGGACTCTCACAACCCCGTTCCTATCCCTTTGCAACGCCTTGGTGAAGCCCTTGGAATGCCGCATCCAGATTTATTATTAAAAATATTCTAACGTTCTCTTAAGAAAATACAGGCCGAAAAAATTGACGTATTATAGAAAAGATGTTGAGACTCTGGAAAGAGCGCAGAGAAGAGCAACAAAGATGATTAGGGGGCTGGAGGCAAGAAGGAAGAGACCGGAAAACCGTTTGTCTGAAATGGTACAATAGGGTTTCCTGCCTGAGCAGGGGGCTGGACTAGATGAGCTCCAGCGTCCCTTCCAACTCTTGTATTCTGCGATTCTGTAAAGGTCTGCTTTTTGAGCAGTGGGCTGGACTAGATGACCTCCAGGGGTCCTTCCAACTCTGTTATTCCATGATTCTTTAAACTTCTCCTGCCTGAGCAGGGGGCCGGACTAGATGATCTCCAACTCTGTTCCATGATTCTGTCAGTTCTCCTGTTTGAGCAGGGGGCCGGACTAGATGACCTCCGAGGTCCCTTCCAACTCTGTCCCATGATTCTGTCAGGTCTCCTGTTTGAGTAGGGGGCTGGACTAGATGACCTCTGAGGTCCCTTCCAACTCTTATTCCATGATTCAGGGTGTCCTACTCGAGCAGGGGGCTGGACTAGATGACCTCCAAGGTCCCTTCCAACTCTGTTCCGTGATTCTGTCAGGGTCTCCTGTTTGAGCAGGGGGCTGGACTAGATGACCTCCGAGGTCCCTTCCAACTCTTCGTCCATGATTCTGTCAGGGTGTCCTACTCGAGCAGGGGGCTGGACTAGATGACCTGCGAGGTCCCTTCCCGACTCTTTTAGTCTACGATTATTGTAAGGGGCTCCTGCTTGAGCAGGGGGCGGGACTAGATGACCTCCCAGGTCCCTTCCGACTCGGCTCTTCCAGATTTCTGACCCGCCGGTTGTTTTTTCGCTCCCTCCTCAGCTGGCCGATCTCAACAAACGGCCCCCCGCCGAAGCCTGCCTCCCGCCCCCCAAGCTAGGCGCCCGCGGCCCACGCTACGAGCGCCAGCCGGCCATGCGCCCGGCTACCATGCATACCATCAACCTTCAGACCTCGTCACTGCGTAACCTCCGTCTGCCCAAGCGTCTGAGGGTGGTTTACTTCTTCGCCCGGACTCGGCTGGCCCAGAGGATCATCATGGTAAGGGGGTTCTCCCGTAGGCAGAGGGGGGGAAAAGGAGGAAGGGGATCCGGGACCCATAAGGCACAGCTGCCCAGCCTCGCTGGCTCGGCATCCGGGAAGCGAGGAGGAGGGAGTGGCGAAGGGACGAAGGGACGGCTTTTTAGCAGAAGCCAACGTACGCTCGGGCCGACGAGTGCCCGTTGCTCGCGGGCTGGTGCTCCGAACGGGTGGCCCGGTTCTTAATTAGGCCGCGGAGCAGGAGGCGGTTGTGGCTCGCGGGCTTCGGAGCCCTGCCACGGAGCCCATCCGTGCCTTCGCCTCCCGAGCCCTCCCGCCTATTTACAGCCAGATTTCCTGCTCGGCTGGCCCTCCCCCCAGCCGTTGTCCCTGGCCGATGGGCCTCTTCTCCCCCAGCGGTGGGATACAAATTCCTGAACAACCGCTTCTCTTGGATGCAGAGCTCGGGAAGTGGCATCCACGCACTTCCGACGGTCCGTTCTATGCCTGGGAGTCCGGTTCCTTCTAGCCTCCGAGGCCTAGAACGGAATTCTGGAAGTGGCGTCCACGCAGTTCCGGCAGGCCGCTCTAGCTCTGGGAGTCTCCTCCAGGCTTCCGAGGCCTAGAACGGACTTCCGGAAGTGGCATCCACGCACTTCCAGCAGGCTGTTTTAGGCCTGGGGAGCCTCCACCAGGCCTCCGAGGCCTAGAACGGACTTCCGGAAGTGGCATCCACGCACTTCCGGCAGGCCATTTTAGGCCTGGGGAGCCTCCACCAGCCCTCCGAGGCCTAGAACGGACTTCCGGAAGTGGCATCCACGCACTTCCGGCGGGCCGTTTTAGGCCGGGGGAGCCTCCACCAGGCCTCCGAGGCCTAGAACGGACTTCCGGAAGTGGCATCCACGCAGTTCCGGCAGGCCGTTTTAGGCCTGGGGAGCCTCCAGCGGGCCTCCGAGGTCTAGAACGGACTTCTGGAAGTGGCATCCATGCACTTCCGGCGGGCCACTCTAGCCCTGGGAGTCTCTTCCAGGCTCTGAGGCCTAGAACGGACTTCCGGAAGTGGCATCCACGCAGTTCCGGCGGGCCGTTTTAGCCCTGGGGAGCCTCCACCAGGCCTCCGAGGCCTAGAACGGACGTCCGGAAGTGAACATCCACGCGCTTCTGGCGGGCCATTCTAGGCCTCCTCCCAGGCCTAGACTGGACTTCCGGAAGCAGCGTCCATTCAGGTGGTTCTCTGAACTCAAACAAATTTAGCTATCGGTTCTGCCGAACCGGTGCGAACCAGCTGAATCCCACCACTTACACACACAGACACACACACACACACCCCGATTCGCCGAGGCACCCTTTGTCCCAGGCCTTCGGCTACACGGCTGGGTGGGGAGGGGCCACTGGAGGAGGAGGAAAGCTCGCAATCAATGGGCGAAGGAGGCGTGGCCAAACATCCTAGACCCAATTGGACTCTCCAGAAATGAGGGGAGATGGGCAGTTCCGAAGGGCTGGGGAAGTAGGGTACAGTTAGTCCTCGACTTTACGACGGGTTGCTTAGCGACCGGTTGAAGTTAGGATGGACATCCCTGGGGGTTAGAGATACGCTGGGGGATTCTGGGAGTTGGAAGTCCAACCCTTGTAAAGCATGCCGGCTGGGGGATTCTGGGAGTTGGAAGTCCAACCCTCTTAAAGCATGGCTGACTGGGGGATTCTGGGAGTTGAAGTCCTCCCTTCTTAAAGCATGCCGGCTGGGGGATTCTGGGAGTGGAAGTCCACCCCTCTTAAAGCATGCCGGCTGGGGGATTCTGGGAGTGGAAGTCCACGCCTCTTAAAGCATACCGGCTGGGGGATTCTGGGAGTGGAAGTCCATCCCTCTTAAAGAATGCCGGCTGGGGGATTCTGGGAGTTGAAGTCCTCCCTTCTTAAAGCATGCCGGCTGGGGGATTCTGGGAGTTGGAAGTCCAACCCTCTTAAAGCATGGCTGACTGGGGGATTCTGGGAGTGGAAGCCCACCCCTCTTAAAGCATGCCGGCTGGGGGATTCTGGGAGTTGGAAGTTCACCCCTCGTAAAGTACGGCTGGCTAAGGAACCCTGGGAGTTGGAAGTCCTTAAGGGACTGCTCTAAACATGTCTTCCCCACAGACTGGGACGGTGGTCTGGATCGGCATCCTGGTTTACACCGACCCAGCGGGCTTCCGCCTCTACCTGGCTTCTCAGGTCACGGAGCAGAGCCCGCTGGGCGACGCCGGGCTGCCCGTGCTGCCGGCCCCTGGTGAGGTCCTTCCAACGGGGGATGCCAAGTTATCCCTCTCGGTCTTCTCGGCGGACCCCGTGCAGCCCCCTCCGGCGCCGCTGTTGGAGAACCAGACGTCGGAGTCGTCACGGCGGCAGGCGGCGGGGCGCCGCGCCGAGGAGCCGCTGAATGCCCGGAGTCGGGGTCACCCGGAGGTGGGCTCCACGGCGGAAGTGACTTGGGGGGCCCAGGACGAAGAGCTGTGGAGGAAGTTGTCCTTTCGACACTGGCCCTCCTTGTTCAGCTACTACAACGTCACCCTGGCGAAACGGTGGGTCCTTGGGGCTCTCGGCGCTTGGCGGTTGGCGCGCCGACGTTTCCCGACCCGACTCGGGAACGTCGTCAGGGCGAGAAGGCAGGAGGAGGAAGGAGGAAAAGGAGGAGGAAGGACTGGGGGGGTCGGGGGTTGGGGTCCTCGGTGCTCTCTGAGCTGGGTGGTTTTCTTGCGGACGTCTCGTGACCCAACTAGGGAACGTCATCAGCGCTCAAAGGGAGGAGGAGGAGGAAGAGGAAGATAAGGACTGTGAGGTCCTCGGTGCTCTCTGAGCTGGGTGGTTTTCCTCCATCCTTCCCCCACCCACCTTCCTTCTTTCCCTCCCTCCTTTCCTTTCTTCCATCCATCCTTTCCCATCCATCTCTTTCCTCTCTCCTTCCTTTCCTTCCTATTTCCTTCCTTCCTCCCCATTTCCTCCCTTCCCTCCATGCTTCCCAATCCATCTCCTCCCTCCTCGCTTCTCCTCTTTCCTTCCTTCCATCCACCCATCCTTCCCCCTTCAATTTCCTTCCTTCCTTCCTCCCTCTCCTTTCCTTCCTATTTCCTTTCCCCCTCCCCATCTCCTTCCGCCGTCCTTCCTTCCGCCGTCCATCTCCTTCCTCCCTCTCTCCCTCTTTTCCTTCCTGTTTCCTTCCTTCTTCCCCATTTCCTTCCTTCCACCATCCTTCCTTCCGCCGTCCATCTCCTTCCTCCCTCTCTCCCTCCTTTCCTTCCTGTTTCCTTCCTTCTTCCCCATTTCCTTCCTTCCACCATCCTTCCTTCCGCCGTCCATCTCCTTCCTCCCTCTCTCCCTCCTTTCCTTCCTGTTTTCTTCCCTTTCCTTCCTTCCGCCGTCCATCTCCTTCCTCTCTCCTTTCCTTCCTGTTTCCTTCCTTCTTCCCCATTTCCTTCCTTCCACCATCCTTTTTTCTTCCGTCCACCTCCTTCCCTCTCTCCCTCCTTTCCTTCCTTTCCTTCCTTCTTCCCCATTTCCTTCCTTCCGCCATCCATCTCCTTCCTCCCTCTCCCTCCTTTCCTTCCTGTTCTTTCCTTCCCCATTTCCTTCCTTCCACCTTCCTTCCTTCCGCCGTCCATCTCCTTCCTCCCCCCCTCCTTTCCTTCCTGTTTCCTTCCTTCCTTCCCCATTTCCTTCCTTCCACCATCCTTCCGCCATCCATCTCCTTCCTCTCTCCCTCCTTTCCTTCCTTCCCCATTTCCTTCCTTCCCCCATCCTTCCTCTGCCCGTCCATCTCCTTCCACCCTCCCTCCTTTCCTTATTTCCTTACTTCCTTCCCCATTTTTTTCCTTCCCCCATCCTTCTGCCGTCCATCTCCTTCCTCCCTCTCTCCCTCCTTTCCTTCCTTCCCCATTTCCTTCCTTCCTTCCCCCATCCTTCCTCTGCCCGTCCATCTCCTTCCTCCCTCCTTTCCTTCTTATTTCCTTACTTCCTCCCCATTTCCTTCCTTCCCCCATCCGTCTCCTTTTCTGTAGCTCCCAGAATTCCCTTGTGGGGGGGCTGTCTCCACCTCCTCCTCCTATCAGCTCTTCCTCCTTCTCCAGGTACATCAGCATCCTTCCGGTGATCCCCGTCACCCTCTACCTGGACCCGCAAGAGGCTTTGGACGCGCGGCACCCCCACGAAGCCAACCGGTACCCGTCCTCGTCCTCCCTGGGCGTCGTAAGAGCGGAGCAGGCCGACCAGCTGGCGGAAGAGAAGCCCAAAGGGCACACCCCCCGCGACGTCACCTTGTATAAGTAAGCGTGATGTATGCTGCAACTGTCCGCGTCCCGGTCAGTTTCCCTGTCGGGTCAGGAGGACAGGCGGCGGTGAGAAGGCATCACCGCAGGCTACTTCTGCTGACTGCCGGTTACCGTCCTTCCGAGGTCCGTAAACACGAGGACCGAGATGGTTGGGGGCACACGCGCCGAGTCTTTAAAGCACTGTGAAGCCGTGGAGAAGTCTCAAGCGTTATGGCTTAAGGGCACGGCGTCCTGAGCTTCCACCCAACGTGGACTACAGGATCTCCAGGCCTCCGAGGCCTAGAACGGAGTTCCGTGGGTGTGGCTCCCCGATGACGCATCTGGCCCGCTATACTCTATTATTCTGTTCTATTCTATTATTATTATTCTATTCTATTCTATTCTATTCTATTCTATTCTATTCTATTCTATTCTATTCTATTCTATTCTATTCTATTCCTTATTCTTTCCTATTTTCTATTCTATTCTACTCTATTCTATTCTATTCTATTCTATTTTGTTCTGTGGTCTATTCTGTTCTATTATTATTATTATTCTACTCTATTCTACTATTCTCTTTTATTCTACTCTACTTACTCTATACTCTATTATTCTGTTCTATTATTCTATTCTATTCTATTCTGTTCCGTTCCGTTCCGTTCCGTTCCGTTCTGTTCCGTTCCGTGGTCTATTCTATTCCATTATTATTATTATTCTACTCTATTCTATTATTCTATTCTGTTCTATTCTACTGTATACTCTATTACTCTGTTCTATTATTATTCTATTCTATTCTGTTCTACTCTAATATACTCTAAAGGTAAAAGGTAAAGGTTCCCCCGCACATGCGTGCTAGTCGTTTCTGACTCTAGGGGCCGGTGCTCATCTCCGTTTCAAAGCCGAAGAGCCAGCGCTTGTCCGAGGACGTCTCCGTGGTCATGTGGCCGGCATGACTAGACGCCAAAGGCGCACGGAACGCTGTTACCTTCCCACCGTAGTGGTCCCTATTTTTCTACTTGCATTTTTACGTGCTTTCGAACTGCTAGGTTGGCAGAAGCTGGGACGAGTAACAGGCGCTCACTCTGTTACGCGGCACTCGGGATTCGACCCGCCAAACTGCCGACCTTCTGATCAACAAGCTCAGCGTCCTAACCCACTGAGCCACCGCGTCCCTTGTAATCTACTCTACTCTAATATTCTGTTATATTCTATTATTATTATTCTATTCTGTTCTGTTCTGTTCTATTCTATTCTGTTCTTATTCTTTTCTATTCTATTTTATTATTATTCTCTATTCCATTATTTTGTTCTATTCTATTCTATTCTATTCTATTCTATTCTATTCTATTCTATTCTATTCTATTCTATTCTATTCTATTCTATTCTATTCTATTCTATTCTATTCTACTCTACTCTACTCTACTCTACTCTACTCTACTCTACATGTCTTCTCCTTGTCTCTTCCAGAGTGGCTGCCCTTGGCCTGGCGTCCGGCATTCTTTTGGTCCTCCTCCTCTTTTGTCTCTACAAAGTCTTGTGCCCCAAGAATTACGGCCAGAACGGACTCTCCCACAGTCGGCGGCGGCGAGGAGACCTCCCCTGCGACGACTACGGATACTCGCCTCCCGAGACAGAGATCATTCCCCTGGTCCTCCGAGGCCACCTCATGGTAAGGGTTGCGTTGAAGGTCTACAAAGCTTCTCAGTCATCCAGGTTCCGGTTATCCCAACGGTTGCTTTTTTCCCCCAAGAATCACCTTTTTTTTTCTTGAAGAGGTTTCGCTCCTCATCTTGAGAAGCTTCTTCTGGTTCTGGCTAACAGTTCCCTTTCTTCAGTCAGAACCGGGAGAGGTTTCTTGGACGAGAAGGGAAAGAAGAGTTGCCTCTTGAAGAAAGCACCTTCTTCGGCGAGTCTTTATCAAGCTTGAAGATTGGTAGACAGGACTGGGGAGGGGAACGGAGGGACGGAGAGTGAAAAGGACCGTGGGAGACGACTTCGGGAGAGCGAGGCTAAAAACGCCATCGCGGCCGTTTCAGGCGTCAGCAATCGGAGGCACCCATGGCCTTAGCTGCAGCTCCTTCCTGGGGAACGGGACATCGCGCAGGCCACGGCGATGCCACCGGTGAATACTTTCAACCCGGAAGCGCCTTGGTGCTTCTGGCCTGAGTGCAACGAAAAGTCTTGCTGACTTAGACAGCCCGCGTTCGAGAGCCTGCTTCAGGGCACGGTTGAGTTCCCGTACTTAGCTCCAAATCCTTCCTGGGGAACAGGACATCGCGCAGGCCACGGCGATGCCACCGGTCAATACTTTCAACCTGGCAGTGCCTCGGTGCTTCTGACTGCAGTGCAACGAAACGTCTTGCTGACTTAGACAGCCCGCGTTCGAGAGCCTGCTTCAGGCCGCGGTTGAGTTCCCGTCCTTAGCTCCAGCTCCTTCCCGGGGAACGGGGCATCCCGCAGGCCACGACGATGCCACCTACGAAGACTTTCAACCCGGAAGCGCCTCGGTGCTTCTGACTGCAGTGCAACAAAACGTCTTGCTGACTTAGCCCGCGTTCGAGAGCCTGATTCAGGCCGCGGTTAAGTTCCTGTCCTTAGCTCCAGCTCCTTCCCGGGGAACGGGGCATCCCGCAGGCCACGACGATGCCACCTACGAAGACTTTAAACCCGGAAGCGCCTCGGTGCTTCTGACTGCAGTGCAACAAAACGTCTTGCTGACTTAGCCCGCGTTCGAGAGCCTGCTTCAGGCCGCGGTTAAGTTCCTGTCCTTAGCTCCAGCTCCTTCCCTGGGAACGGGGCATCCCGCAGGCCACGACGATGCCACCTACGAAGACTTTCAACCCGGAAGCGCCTCGGTGCTTCTGACTGCAGTGCAACAAAACGTCTTGCTGACTTAGCCCGCGTTCGAGACCCTGTTGCAGGGCGCGGTTGAGTTCCTTTCCTTCGCTCCATTTGTTTCCGGGTGATGGTGCATTGCACAGGAAACGGCGATGTCACTAATTTAATACTTTCAACCCGGTGCGTCTGACCACAGTGCAACGAAACGTCTTGCTGACTTAAGGCAGCCCACGTTCGAGACCCTGCTGCCGGGCACGGTTGAGTTCCCGTCCAGCCTCTCGCTGACCTCTTGCCCTCTTTTTGCAGGACATCGAATGCCTGGCGAGCGACGGGATGCTACTAGTCAGTTGCTGCCTGGTGGGCCAGATCCGGGTGTGGGATGCGCAGACGGGCGACTGCCTGATGGTCATTCCTAAGCAAGGGTGAGTCCCCCTACGGGGGGCCGCTGATCTCGGGGGCGGTTCCCATCCGGGTTGTCCCCTGGACTTCAGCCCCGCCGACGTCCTTTCGGTTCGGAAACGTCGGCGTCACGCCGGTCCCCGCGATCGGACGTCCGCCGCCGTATCTTCCCGCGCGGCTCTCTCTCTCCGTTAACGGAAACCCTACAGCCTATCTGAAAGCTCGTCGTGAGCCGGCCGTGTACAGCGGCAGCCCCCGCCCTCCCCCCAAAAGCGAATGCGGTCCCCGGTTGTGTAAACCGAGGCAGAGAGTCGAAAATCACGTCAAGCGTTACTACCGCTTTGTAAAGCCCTTAGTAAGGCCCACCCCTGGAATACCTGCATAGAGGTTTTGCTCCCCAAATTACACACACACAAAAAATGATGTTGAGACTTTGGGAAAAAGGGGCAGAGAAGAACAACTCAGGTGATTAAAAGGCTTGGCGACGAAAACACACGAAGGAGAACGGTTGCAGGATTTGAATTTGGCTACTCTAGCGAAAAGGACCGGGGTGTCTGTCTGTGTGTGTGTGTGTGTGTGTGTGTGTGTGTGTGGCCGGACACATGATAGCGTTATTGCAGTATTTGGGGGGGGGCTGATCCAAAGAATGGGGGGGTCAACTTGTCCAGAGCTTGCAGAAGGCAGGACAAGAAACAACGAATGCAAACTAATCAAGGAGAGAGAAGCAACCTGGAATTAAGGAGAAGCTTCCGGATAAGGAGGGCAGTTAACCACTGGAACAGCTGGCCACCAGAAATGGTGGGGGCTTTCAGAAGAGGCTGGCCAGCAATTTCTCTGAAATGGTATATATAGGCTCTCCTGCCTGAGCAGGGGGTTGGGCTAGATGACCTCCCAGGCCCCTTCCAACTCTTCTATGATTCTGTCTTCAGTTCGAGCAGGGGGGTTGGGCTAGATGACCATCTCAGGTCCCTTCCAACTCTTCTTCTAGGAATCTGTCTCCAGCTCAAGCAGGGGGTTGGACTAGATGACCTCTCAGGTCCCTTCCAACTCTTCTTCTAGAATTCTGTCTTCAGCTTGAGCAGGGGGTTGGACTAGATGACCTCCAGGGTCCCTTCCAACTCTGATTATTCTGTCTCCAGCTCGAACAGGGGGTTGGGCTAGATGACCTCCTAGGACCCTTCCAACTCTTCTTCTAAGAATCTGTCTCCAGCTCGAGCAGGGGGTTCGGCTAGATGACCTCCCAGGCCCCTTCCAACTCTTCTCCGATGATTCTGTCTCCAGCTTGAGCAGGGGGCTGGGCTAGATGACCTCCGAGGCCCCTTCCAAATGTTCTATGATTCTGTCTCCAGCTTGAGCAGGGGGTTGGACTAGATGACCTCCAGGATCCCTTCCAACTCTCCTTCTAGAATTCTGTCTCCAGCTCAAGCAGGGGGTTGGGCTAGATGACCTCCGAGGCCCCTTCCAACTCTCCTTCTAGGATTCTGTCTCCAGCTTGAGCAGGGGGTTGGACTAGATGACCTCTGAGGTCCTTTCCAGCTCTGTTATTCTTTCAATTTGTAAGGGTCTCCTGCTTGAGCTGGGAGCTGGACTAGATGCCCTCCCAGGCCCCTTCCAACTCTTCTTCTATGATTCTGTCTCCAGCTCGAGCAGGGGGCTGGGCTAGATGACCTCCCGGGTCCCTTCCAACTCTCCGATGATTCTGTCTCCAGCTCGAGCAGGGGGCTGGGCTAGATGACCTCCAGGGTCCCTTCCAATTCTTCTCCGATGATTCTGTGTCAAGCTCGAGCAGGGGGTTGGACTAGATGACCTCCCAGGCCCCTTCCAACTCCCTTTCTAGGGTTTTGTCTCCAGCTCAAGCAGGGGTTGGGCTAGATGACCTCCCAGGCCCCTTCCAACTCCCTTTCTAGGGTTTTGTCTCCAGCTCAAGCAGGGGGTTGGGCTAGATGACCTCCCGGGTCCCTTCCAACTCTCCGATGATTCTGTCTCCAGCTCGAGCAGGGGGTTGGGCTAGATGACCTCCCAGCTCCTTTCCCGCTCTGTTACTCTGTCCAATTTGTGTAAGGGTCTCCTGCTTGAGCTAGGGGCTGGACTAGATGACCTCCTGGGTCCCTTCCCCAACTCTTCCATTAGGATTCTGTCTCCAGCTCGAGCAGGTGGTGGGTGGGGTTGGACTAGATGAGCTCCAGGGTCCCTTCCAACCCTCTCTGTTTTCACCACCCCCTGCTTCTCTTTTTATTATTATTATGTTATTGTTGTTGTTATTGTTATTGTTATTGTTATTGTTACTTATTATTATTTTTCTTCCTTCCTTCCTTCCTTCCTTCCTCCTTCCTTCCTTCCTTCCTTCCTTCCTTCTTTCTTTCTTTCTTTCTTTCTTTCTTTTCTTTCTTTCTTTCTTTCTTTCTTTCTTTTCTTTCTTTCTTTTTCTTCCTTCCTTCCTCCCTCCCTCCCTCCCTCTCTCTCTCTCTTTCTTTTTCTTTCTTTCTTTCTTTCTTCTTTCTTTCTTTCTTTCTTTCTTTTCTTTCTTTCTTTCTTTCTTTCTTCCTCCTTCCTTCCTTCCTTCCTTCCTCCCTCCCTCCCTCCCTCCCTCTCTCTCTCTCTCTCTCTTTCTTTCTTTCTTTCTTTCTTTCTTCTTTCTTCCTTCCTCCTTCCTTCCTTCCTCCCTCCCTCCTTCCTTCCTTCCTTCCTTCCTTCCTTCCTTCCTCCTTCCTTCCTTCCTTCCTTCCTTCCTTCCTCCTTCCTTCCTTCCTTCCTTCCTTCCTCCTTCCTTCCTTCCTTCCTCCTTCCTTCCTTCCTTCCTTCCTTCCTCCCTCCCTCCCTCCTTCCTTCCTTCCTTCCTTCCTTCTTTACTCCTTCCTTCCTTCCTTCCTTTCTTTCTTTCTTTCTTCTTTCTTTCTTTCTTTCTTTCTTTCTTTCTTTCTTTCTTTCTTTCTTTCTTTCTTTCTTTCTTTCGTTCTTTCTTTCTTTCTTTCGTTCTTTCTTTCTTTCTTTCTTTCTTTCTTCTTTCTTTCTTTCTTTCTCCAGCCTGCTCCGGGACAACAGCGGCCTCTTCGATCTCCCCCAGGACTTTTGGGATTCCAGTCCGGATAGCCGGAGCGGGCCGGAAGACTCCCGGGACGGCAGCCCGCCTTTCCGCCGGACCCGGGAGCCCGCCGCCCTCCTTCCTCTTCGCCAACCAGCCCGACCTGTCCTCCCTCATCGACACCAATTTCGCCGAGCGCACGCCAAAAGCGGGCTGCCGGGACCCCCGTCTCCGGACTATCGGCCTGCGCTCGGAGGGCTAACGATTTCCCCAGCTTGGTCGGGAGGATCCGCGAGGAGGAGCCGCCGGGCCTTCCCTTCCCGACGGCCTCTCTTTCTCCGCCCCGCCGCCCCGGAGAGGCGAGGACGCCGAGTGCGAGACCCGACGGGGCAGCTCGGGGGACGAGCCCCTACCGTTGCCGGAGAAGACCAACCCTCCTCCTCTTCCTCCTCCTCCTCCTCCGTTTCCCTGGGGTTCCCCTTCGGAAAGCTCCATCTGGAGCCTGGAGCTGCAGGGGAATCTCATTGCAGCGGGCGGAGCAACGGCAGGCTGGAGGTAAAGGGGGGGCGGCGTCCTCGGAGTTACGGCGGTCGGGCTCGCGAGGAGCGGGGTCCTCGTGCCGGCGGAACACTCCCCCACGCACCTTAAATGTCTCCTCGGACGAGCCGCGCGTCGGGCGCGGTTGGGGCCGTGAGCTGGGGACTACCTGTACGATTCCTCGACTTAGCGACGGTCCGTTTAGCAACCGTCCGGGGACCGTCTGGTCCCTACACCGACGTAACCCCTGCCGCCCTTCACTTAACGTCGCTGGGAAGGAAGGTCACAGAATGGGGCAAATCTCACCCAAATGTCTCGTCGGGCGACCGATATGTCGGGCTTAATTGCGGCCGTAAGCCGAGGACTTCCTGTACGATTCCTCGACTTAGCGACGGTCCCGTTTAGCGACCGTCCGGGGGACCGTCTGGTCCCTACAACCGACGTAACCCCTGCCGCCCTTCACTTAACGTCGCTGGGAAGGAAGGTCACAGAATGGGACAAATCTCACCCAAATGTCTCGTCGGGCGACCGATATGTCGGGCTTAATTGCGGCCGTAAGCCGAGGACTTCCTGTACGAGTCCTCGACTTAACGACAGTCCGTTTCGTGACCGCCGGGGACTCGTTGGTACCTACAATGACGTAACCCCTGCCGTGCTTTACTTAATGACGATAGGAAGGAAGGTCACACAATGGGGCAAATTTCACCCAAATGCCTCATTGGGGGACCGATACGTCGGGCTTAACTGTGGTCGTAAGGCGAGGACCTGCAGAAGGGTCCTCGGCTTATGACCATTTGTTTTAGTGAGCTTTTGTCGTTCCAAGGCGCGGTGGGCCGGTTTTCCCACTTAGTGACCGTCGTGGGATCGAACGAGGTTTGGCGCTGACTTCACTTAGCGACCTACATTTGGGGCTCAATTGTGGTCGTAACTGGAGGACTGTGCGTACAGGAGTCCTCGACTTACGACAAAAACGTGAGTTAGGTTTGTCATTTCACACTTAATGATCGTCGCAGCATCCCCGTCCGTGATCGAAATTCAGAGGTTTGGGCCCCGACTTCGTATTTTACGACGGTCGCGAGCGTCCCTTTTGCGACCTCCTGATCAGCAGGAAGCCGGATTCGCTTAAGGATGGGGTGGCTAGCTAAACCCCTGCCCTGATTCACTTAACAACTGTAGCAAGAACGGTCGTAAAAGCGGGGCGAAGTCGCTCAAACAAACTTCGAAACGTTAAGTTGGGCTCAATTGTTGTAAAGCGAGGACGGTACAAGAGTCCTCGGCTAACGGTGGTTCGTTTAGCAACCGTTCGCAGTTCCGACGGCCCTGAAAAACAGGACTTAGGACCCTTTTTCACACTTAACGACCATCGCGGTTCTGGCTTAACGACGGGCTGACTATTTGTGCCGTTGGGAGGCCCAGGAAAATAGCCGTGCGTCTCGGTTAGTGGCCGCAGTAATTGCGCTTAACGACCGGCTGACTTATTTGCGCCGTTGGGACGCCCAGGAAAACAAGAGTCATTGAATAGCTGTGCGTCTTGCTTAGGCGGCCGCAGTAATTGCGCTTAACGACCGGCTGACTCTGTGCCGTGGGACGCCCAGGAAAACGAGAGTCGTTGAATAGCTGTGCGTCTCGCTTAGCGGCCGCAGTAATTGCGCTTAACGACCGGCTGACTCTGTGCCGTTGGGACGCC
Organism: Vipera latastei; assembly: GCA_024294585.1. Lineage (NCBI taxonomy): Eukaryota > Metazoa > Chordata > Lepidosauria > Squamata > Viperidae > Vipera > Vipera latastei. The sequence continues at coordinate 2,451,064 of CM044371.1, forward strand.
CAGGAAAACGAGAGTCGTTGAATAGCTGTGCGTCTCGCTTAGCGGCCGCAGTAATTGTGCTTAACGACCGGCTGACTCTGTGCTGTTGGGACGCCCAGGAAAACGAGAGTCGCTGAATAGCCGCGTGTCTCGCTTAGCGGCCACAGTAATTGCGCTTAACGACCGGCTGACTCTGTTGCCGTTCGGAACGCCCAGGAAAACGGAGTTGCCTGAATAGTCGCACGTCAGTGGCCGCAGTAATTCGCTTAACGACCGGCTGACTTATTTGCGCTGTTGGGACGCCCCAGGAAAACAAGAGTCGCTGAATAGCTGCATGTCTCGCTTAGCGGCCGCAGTAATTGCATTTTAAAGACCGGCAGACTCTGTGCCGTTGGACGCCCAGGAAAACGGAGTTGCTGAATAGTCGCACGTCAGTGGCCACAGTAATTCGTTTAACGACCAGCTGACTTATTTGCGCCGTTGGGACGGCCAGGAAAACAAGAGTCGCTGAATAGCCGCGCGTCTCGCTTAGCGGCCGCCGTAATTGCGCTTCACGACCGGCTGACTCTGTGCCGTTGGGACGCCCAGGAAAACAGGTGCCGCTGAATAGCCGCGCGTCTCGCTTAGCGGCTGCCGTAATTGCGCTTCACGACCGGCTGGCGCCGTTGGGACGGCCAGGAAAACGAGAGTCGCTGAAGAGCCGTGCGCATCTTGCTTAGCGGCCGCGGCGATTCGCTGGACGAGAACCGACGTAAAGAAAGGGGAGCCGAAAGACGCCGGGGCGGGGAGGGGGGGAAAAGAGGGTCCGACGCCGTCGTGGGTCTCGTCCGGCGCTTGCGGAGCCCCGCCGGGCGATTGGGCGAGGGTTTGAAGCTCTCGTGGCTCCCCCGCCCCCCAATCGTTCCGGGTGCGAATTCTCCCCGTTCTTCCAGGTCTGGGACGCCATTGAAGGGACCCTGCAGTGCAGCAGCGAAGACGGCCCGTCGGGGATCACCTCGCTGGTCTTCCTGAGTGACAGGTAAGGGATTTGCGGGGGGCGGGGGGATTGTGTGTGTGTTTGTGTGTGTGTGTCTGTGTGTCTGTGTGTCTGTGTGTCCCAGGGTGGGGGGTGAGCAGTTTCGGAGATACGGCGAGAAAAGAAGCGTCGTAGGTCTGGGGTGAACTGTGGGGGAGGGGGCTTGGGGGAGTCTCTGGAGCTGTGGGTTTTTTTTTGTTTGGAGATCCTTCCTCTTCCTCCTCCACTTCCTCCTTCCTTCCTTCCTTCCTTCCGTCTTTCTTTCTTTCTTTCTTTCTTTCTTTCTTTCTTTCTTTCTTTCCTTCCTTCCTTCCTTCCTTCCTTCCTTCCTTCCTTCCTTCCTTCCTTCTTTCTTTCTTTCTTTCTTTCTTTCTCTTTCTTTCTTTCTTCTTTCTTTCTTTCCTTCCTTCTTCCTTTTTCTTTATTGGCCAAGTATAATTGGACGCACAAGCAATTTGTACAGAATCCTTTCTTTCTTTCCTTCCTTCCTTCCTTCCTTCCTTCCTTCCTTCCTTCCTTCCTTCCTTCCTTCTTTCTTTTCTTTCTTTCTTTCTTTCTTTCTTTCTTTCTTTCTCTTTCATCTTTCCCCGTCTCTCCTTCTTCCTTCCTTCCTTCCTTCCTTCCTTCTTTCCTCCTTCCTTCCTTCCTCCCTCCCTCCCTCCCTCCCTTTTCTTTCTTTCTCTTTCTTTCTTTTCTTTCTTTCTTTCTTTCTTTCTTTCTTTCTTTTCTTTCTTTCTTTCTTTCTTTCTTTCTTTCTTTCCTTCCTTCCTTCCTTCCTTCTTTCTTTCTTTCTTTCTTTCTTTCTTTCTTTCTTTCTTTCCTTCCTTCCTTCTTCCTTTTTCTTTATTGGCCAAGTATAATTGGACGCAAACAAGCAATTTGTACAGAATCCTTTCTTTTCTTTCCTTCCTTCCTTCCTTCCTTGCTTCTTTCTTTCTTTCTTTCTTTCTTTCTTTTCTTTCTTTCTTTTCTTTCTTTCTTTCTTTCTTTCTTTCTTTCTTTCTTTCTCTTTCATCTTTCCCGTCTCTCCTTCTTCCTTCCTTTCTTCCCTCTTCTCCTTTCTTTCTTTCTCCTCGCTCCTCCTTTTCCTCTTCCTCTTCCTCCTTCCTTTCCTTCTTTCTTTCTCTCGCTCCTCCTTTTCCTTTCCCTCTCCTTTCTTCCCTCTCCTGCCTTTCGTCTCCTTTGCCTTTCGTCCTTCCTTCCCTTCTCCTCTTTTCCCCCTTTCTTCCTTCTCCTTTTTCTTCCTCCTTCTCCTCTTCCTCCTCCGCTTCCTCCTTCTTCTTTCCTTCCTTCCATCTTTCTTCCTCCTTTCTCCTCCTCCTTTCTTCTCCTTTCCAGTCTCTCCTCTTTCCTTCCTTTCTTCCTCTTCCTCTTCCTCCTTTTCTTCTTTCTTCTTCCTCCTTTCTTCTCTTCCTCTTCCTCTTCCTCTTCCTCTTCCTCCTTCTCCTTCTCCTTCCCACCTCCTTTCTTCCCCTTTCTCCTCCTTCCCTTCTTTCTTCTTCCTCCTTTTTTTCTCTCGCTCCTCCTCTCTTCCTCCTTTTCCACTTCCTCTTCCTCCTTTCTTCCTTCTCCTTCTTCCCTCCTTTTTTCTTGTTCCTCCTTTTTTCTCTTGCTCCTCCTCTTTTCCTCTTCCTCTTCCTCCTTTTCTCCTCCTTCCTTTCTCCTTCTTCCTTCTTCCTCCTTTCCTCTTCCTCCTTTCTTCCTCCTCTTTTCCTCCTTTTCCTCTTCCTTTTCCTCCTTTCTTTCTTTCTCTCGCTCCTTTTCCTTTCCATCTCCTTTCTTTCTCTCCCTCCTTCCTTCCCTTTTCCTCTTTCTCCCCCTTCCTTCCTCCTCCTCCTTCCTTCTTCTTCCTCCTTTTCCGTTCCACCTCCTCCTTTCTTCCTCTCCCTCTCCCTCTCTTCCTCCTTTTCCTCTTCCTCCCTCCCTTCCTTCCTCCTCCTTTTCCCTTCTTTCCTCCTCCTCCTCCTCTCTGCAACCCCACCCCTCCCTTCTCGCACTCGGGACCGTGCACCAATAAAATCTCTCTCTCCCCCCCCCCCCCCCGAAACACGGCCTGCAAACACACGAAAAGAGGCCGAGGCCGTTTAAAAGAAAAAAAATCGACGCCAAGCCCGTTCGCGAACGGAAACGGAATCCGCGGAAAACGAAATAGGGAGGGAAGAGGCGGGGTCCAGTAGATGACTGACAGGCCGGTGGTCCCTTCTTGGCTGCGCCTTTTCCTTCTTAGAAATCAAAATCTAATATTAATTTGAGTTTTATTTCAAGCAGAGGCTTCTCTCTCTTTTTTTTTTCTTTTTTCTTTTGTGGTCTCTTCTTTCCGTCTCCTCCGGATCAGGATTGTAGCCGCCAGGCTGAACGGCTCCCTCGATTTCTATTCCTTGAGGACCCCCCCATCGTGCACCCCTCTCCCTTCCAAGGTGAGTGGCGAGTTCGAGTCCTCCCCTCTTAAAGCGGGCCGGCTGGGGGATTCTGGGAGTGGAAGTCCTCCCCTCTTAAAGCGGGCCGGCTGGGGGATTCTGGGAGTGGAATTCCTCCCCCTCTTAAAGCGAGCCGGCTGGGGATTCTGGGAGTGGAAGTCCTCCCCTCTTAAAGCGGGCCGGCTGGGGGATTCTGGGAGTGGAAGTCCTCCCCTCTTAAAGCGGGCCGGCTGGGGGATTCTGGGAGTGGAATTCCTCCCCTCTTAAAGCGAGCCGGCTGGGGGATTCTGGGAGTTGAAGTCCACCCGTCTTAAAGCAGGCCGGCTGGGGGATTCTGGGAGTGGAAGTCCACCTCTCTTAAAGCGTGCCAGCTAGGGGATTCTGGGAGTTGAAATCCTCCCCTCTTAAAGCGGGCCGGCTGGGGGATTCTGGGAGTTGGAGTCCACCCCTCTTAAAGCATGTCGGCTGGGGGATTCTGGGAGTTGAAGTCCACCTGTCTTAAAGCATGCCAGCTAGGGGATTCTGGGAGTTGAAATCCTCCCCTCTTAAAGCAGGCCGGCTGGGGATTCTGGGAGTGGAAGTCCTCCCCTCTTAAAGCATGCCAGCTGGGGGATTCTGGGAGTGGAAGTTCACCCTTCTTAAAGCATGCCGGCTGGGGGATTCTGGGAGTGGAAGTCCACCCCTCTTAAAGCATGGCTGGCTGGGGGATTCTGGGAGTCGAAGTCCACCCCTCTTAAAGCAGGCCGGCTGGGGGATTCTGGGAGTGGAAGTCCACCCCTCTTAAAGCAGGCTGGCTGGGGGATTCTGGGAGTGGAAGTCCACCCCTCTTAAAGCAGGCCGGCTGGGGGATTCTGGGAGTCGAAGTCCACCCATCTTAAAGCAGGCCGGCTGGGGGATTCTGGGAGTTGAATGAGATACAGACTGTTCACTTTCTTTCTTTTTTTCTTTCTTTTCTTTCTCTCTTTTTCTCTTCTCTTCCTCTCCCTTCGGCTCTTTGTTTTTCCTTTCTCTCCTTCTATTTCTTTTTCTCGTTCTATATTTTTCTCTCACTATCTTTCTCTCATTGCCGTTTTCTTTTTCTCTTTCCCTTCCGGCTTTCTGTCTCTTTCCCTTTCTCTCGCCCTTTTTCTTTCTCTCTTTGTATTATGCTTCTCTTTTTCTCTCTCTCGTCTCTTTCCCTTTGTCTTTTCCTCTCTTTTCCTCTCTTTCTTCCTCCTCTCTCGCTCTTTCCCTTCTACTGTTTTTTCTCTCTCTCCTACTTCTCTTCTTCTCTCTCTGTTTCTCTCTTTTTCTCTTTCTCTGCCTCTTCCTTTCTCTTTCTCTTTCCTTTTCTCTGTCTCTCTTTCTGTTTTCCCCTCTTTCCCTTTCGCCCTTCCTCTGTTTGCTTTTTCATTCTCTGTCTGGCCTCTTTTTTCTCTTTCTCTTTCTCTTTCTCTCTTTCCAGCCTCTCTAGGTAGGAACAGCCTCCCGTCCCCGCCGGTCTACAGCGCCAGTGACGTCCTCCTCCTGCCACCTGACCCACACAGTGACCTGCGCTCACCAAAAGCCCATCACCGCCCTGAAGGCGGCGGCCGGACGGCTGGTAACCGGCAGCCAGGACCACACACTCCGAGTGAGGAAGGGATCGGGGTAGACCTTGGGGCTCGGCCAGGGATGATGGATCCTGCCCACCTAGGGTGGGACCCATAGTGTCCAGTTTGTCCTGGGGGTCTCCGGCTCTTCAGCTAGGTCTGGAAGAAGCAACTGAGATTCCTCCCTCAGATCTTGAGAACATCAGAAGCTTGGTGGACAAGGGAGGTCCCACGTTGGGCGCCGGGTTGGGGTGGACACTCTTCGCTCTCGGCAGTGCCTCCTCATCGGACGGGCAAATTGGGAAGAGAGCGACGGGCCCTAACCCTAACCCTTTGCTCCAACTGCCGTTCGTCTCCATCCAGGTGTATCGTCTGGAGGACTCGTGCTGCCTCTTCACCCTGCAAGGCCACTCGGGCGCCATCACGGCCGTCTACATCGACCAGGTGGGGAGCATCGCGGGAATAGCGGGTGGGGGAAGAGGGATTTGCTGATAGGGCAACGGGCCGTTCAGCAGTGGGGGTTGGGCTAGATGACCTCCTCGGTCCCTTCCCCGGCTGTGTGATTCTGTAAGGGTCTCCCACTCGGGCAGGAGGATGGACTAGATGACCTCCGGGAGTCTCTTCCGGCTCTGTGATTCAATCCTCCCGTAAGAATCTCCTGCTCGAGCAGGGGGTTGGACTAGAAGACCTCCAAGATCGCTTCCAAGTCATTCCGTGATTTGGTAAGGGTCTCCTGCTTGAACAAGGGGTTGGACTAGAAGACCTCCAAGGTCCCTTCCAACTCTGTCTCGTTCTGTGATTTTGTAAAGGGTCTCCTGCTCATTTCCGGTGTCCCCTGGCGGTAACCCTTCCTTCGTCTTTTCCTCCTTCCTTTTTTCCTTAGCTTCCTTCCTCCCTCCTTTGTTCCTATTATTTTTTTCCTTCCTATCTCCCCCTTTCCTTCCCTCCTTCCCTTTCTTCCTCCTTTTCCTTGTCTTCCCTCCTCCCTCCTTTGTTACTTTTATTTTCCTCCCTTCCATTTTCCTTCCTCTCTCTCCTTCCTTCCCTTCGTCCCTTTCCTCCTTTCCTTTCTTTCCTTTTTTCCCTTCTAATTTCCTCCCTCCCTCCATTCCATTTTCCTTCCTCTCTTCCTCCTTTGTTGCTATTATTTTTTCCTTCCTCTCTCCCTCTCCTTCCTTCCTTCCCTCCCTTCTTTCCTCCTTCCCTCCTTCCTTCCATTTTCCTCCCTCCCTCCATTCCATTTTCCTTCCTTCCTTCCTTCCTTCCTTCCTTCCTTCCTTCCTTCCTTCCTTCCTTCCTTCCTTCCTTCCTTCCTTCCTTCCTTCCTTCCTTCTATCCCTGCCTCCCTCTATCCTCACCCTCTCTGGACAGAGGCCCTAAAAAGACCTGACCCCCTGTTCTTTCCCCCCCCCTCCAGACAATGGTGCTGGCGAGCGGGGGCCAAGACGGCGCCATCTGCCTCTGGGATGTGCTGACGGGCAGCCGAGTCAGCCACATCTGCGCGCACCGGGGCGACGTCACATCCCTCACCTGTACCACCTCGTGTGTCATCAGCAGCGGCTTGGACGACGTGATTAGCATCTGGGACCGGACCTCGGGGATCAAGCACTACTCCATTCAGCAGGTGGGTTCCTGTCCCATCTTTTCCTGCTGGGTCTCAGCTGGAGAAGTGCTTGAAATTTCCCAGAATCCCTCTCAGACAGACAGCCCACCCGCCCTTCGAAGCCCCCCCCCACACACACACACACAAGGAGACCCGAGTGAGCTCGTCTGTTTCTTTTGGGGGGGAGAGGGGGGCAGATTCAAAAGTCTGTTTCTGTTTTGAGGTCACTCCTCTCCTTGTTCCTTCGAGATTCGCTAGGGAACGTTCCAGCGTTGCTCAAAATGGGCACCGGGGCTGTGCAATTCGAATCCGAGCACAAAAACGAGGCTCGCCGAAGTTACAAGTAGTCCTCGGCTTACGGCCACAACGGAGCCCACGATTTCTGTCGCTAAGTGAGACCGTGGTTAAGTAGAACAGGCTGGTTGGGTGCCTACAGGGGGAACTCTCACCTCGCCATCAGGAGCTGTGAGTTCGATCTTAGGGAGCGGGAGATACATTTCTCTTTTCGAGCACCAAAGAGAAAATATATCTGCTACGAACCTTGCATAGGTGTCGGGAAGGGCATCTGGCTGGCAAACTCTCAGCTCCGTTCAGTCGCTCCAATTCCACCCCGATGCAAGGGATTTACAGGGTTGAGTCATGAGTACGTGCCGGTTTTGTGATCACCTGAAGGCATGCCGGTTGCGAAATTGCCGGAATTTTAATCCTCTTATGTTGAGGGGGGGCCCGGGGGGGGGGGGGAAGGGCGGGACTGCAACCTTGGCAACTTTTAAGACTTGTGGACTTCTGTGCTGGTTGAGGAATTCTGGGAGCGGAAGTCCACAAGTTGTCGAGGTTGAAGACCCTTGCCCTACGTGATACGCAAGGACCGGTGGCCAGCCACATTTTTCAGCGCTGGCGTAACTTCCAGGGTTTGCTAAACCAACGGTCGTAATTCGAGGAGGGCGTTGCTTCGCCACCTAGCGACGCAGATCGTCCAAACGTGGCAAGTGCAGAGTTTGAAGCTTCGACGTGGCCTGCTGCTTCTCGTTCTCCCCGCCGAGCCTCGCTTCTGACCCTCTTCTCGCTTTCCTCTCTGCGCAGGACATGGGCTGTGGGGCCAGCCTAGGTGTGATCTCAGACAATCTGCTGGTGACCGGCGGTCAGGGCTGCGTCTCCTTCTGGGACATTGGCTACGGCGACTTGCTACAGACCGTCTACCTGGGCAAGAGTAACGAATCGCAGCCGGCCCGGCAGATCCTGGTGCTGGAGAACGCGGCCATCGTTTGCAACTTCGGCAGTGAACTCAACCTGGTTTATGTACCGTCGGTGCTTGAGAAGCGAGACTGAAGGGGTGGGCAAATGAAGAGAACTAGGAAGCCCCCTTCCCCCTCCCCCAACCCGTCCAACCTCCTCAAGATCCTTCTGGTCACACGGCTGTACGGGGAAGACGGTTGTTAGACTTGCGTGTCCAGTGGAGGAATGGGAAGGAGTTCCCTTGCCAAATCCTCCAGACGTGGGTCTTCTCTGGATTTGGGGCGAGGCGGGGTAAGGCCAGGTCCACCATTCTGGAAGGGCTGCAACGGGTGGACACTGGGGAACGACGCTTGGCGAGCCATGCAGGAGAGTTTTGCAATGGGTGGACACTGGGGAACAATATTTGGCGAGCCACGCAGGAGAGTTTTGCAATGGGTGGACACTGGGGAACAATATTTGGCGAGCCACACAGGAGAGTTTTGCAATGTGTGGATACAGGGGGAACAAAGCTTGGCGAGCCATACAGGAGAGTTTCGCAATGGGTGGACACTGGAGAACAATATTTGGCGACCCATGCAGGACAGTTTCGCAATGGGTGGACAGTGGGGAACAATATTTGGCGACCCATGCAGGAGAGTTTTGCAGTGTGTGGATACTGCGGGAACAACACTTGGCGAGCCATGTAGGACAGTTGCGGCAACCTTGCAGCAGCGACGTTTCATTTTTGGTCTGTTTGGCCAGGTTCCGAGTCTAGCCATGCAAGACTCCTTGAAAGGATCTGCTGAGGAGGGAATGGGAGGGTCCCCTAGTGCCGTCTTAGCCGCCCCTCTTGCCTCCCGAGCTACAAGGGTGCAATTCGGGGGCCCTGGAAGTCTACGGAAAGAGGTTAGGAAACGAGTGGGACCGATTAAACCACCCCAAGCCTGAGCCAGCGAGCTGCGGCCGGCATGAAAAGTGCACAGTTACTCCCTGTCGTATTTATTTCTGCTGTACATAATTATTTATTCCGGCACGTAAGCTTGCAGGGTAGAGATAGCTGGCGGTCGTAAGCCGAGATCACCAAAACTGGCTCGCTGGCTGCTGCAAACCTAGGCGTGAGAACCAGGGACAGGATTTTCCCCTGGTTTCCACCGATTTTCCCCCTGGTGGACTTCAAGGGGGCTTTGCAGGTTGTGGGCCTTGCTGTCCCCCACCCCAGTAAAAATGGAGAGAGGCCCTGCCTGATCTTTCCAGATCACGGTTCAGCCGATGGCTGAACGATGGCTTTTTTTTTTCCGGGAACCAAAGTCTGCCTCGGACAGACATTTTTTCAGACAGACATTTTTTCAGTTAAACAACCGCTCGGCGAGCGGAAACAGCTTAGCATCATGTCAAGTTTTCTGTTCCGAAGACCCAGCGTGGAGGGTACTATGAAACTGAAAAGTTTGTCTGCTGAGCCAATGTGGGCGCCGTGCCGGAGGAATCAACCGGAATGGCGAAAGAAGGGATTCAGGGTTGGCGAGAAGAGACGAGGAATGTTTGGGAAGAGCAGTTCAGAATACGTGGGTTGTTTTTTTTTTCCTTAATTTAAAGCCATTCAAGTAGGAACTAGTTTTTTTATAGTGTAGGAGAACGGGTTCGCACACTTGAGGTCAGCTGCCTCGCACCCGAGGCCGGGTGGGGTGGGGCACGGTAGGGCTGGACCATTCCAGGGTTTCTCAACCGTGGCCATTTCCAGACGTGTGTTTTCTCAAGGCTAGTTGGGGGGGGGATAACAGCAGTCCTCGAATTACGACCGTTGACAGAGCCTGCCCACGACAGCCGTAAAACAGGTCCATCACACATTTACTACTGCTTGCAGCAGCCCACCATCACGCAACCGGCCCGAGGCACGACATTTTTTTTGTTCAGCACGCGAACCCATTGCTCGCTACGGCACAGCGACGCCGAAAACTGGGCGTGCTCGCTTTTGGGACGAACGGTCGTAAAGCATGGATCGCGTGAACCACCCCCCCAGGGTGTTGCAAATCAGCCCGTGGTGACGTCACCGCGGTGGGCGGTGACCTTCAGACCCCTTTTTTTTTTTTTGGTTATAAGTCATCAACTCTGAACGGGCGCTAAGTGTCCGGTCGTAAACCGAGGACGGCCTGTATTCTGAAAGTTTGAAATCCGCGCAACTTCCGCGCGATGGTTGTGCAAAGCCGGCCAGACACAGCCCCTCTTCCCCTGCCCTGCCCTCCCTCTTCCCCCTCCCCCTCCCCGGATTGGGGTCCGGTGCCCGTACGATGCCTTCGGTGGCCTTAGCTCTGCCGTACCCTTTCGATTGGACGGTAGATGCTGCTTTTATACCCGATTGTGTTTTGTAATGTGTACAGGCACAAGGCACATTAAAGAGGACTAACTTCATGGCTCCTGTGGTTTTTTGGGGGAAAAAGAGACCGGAAAATGTGCTTTTCTGCCCTTAGGCTACGGCCCAGTACCGTGAGTCACAAAGAACCGGTCCGCGGTAGCGACGGACGAGCGCGGGAGCTGAGAAAGTGGAGTGATGATCATTTTTCACACGGCCCTCCCAGCATCTCCGTGGTCAGGTGATTTTACATCCGGCCGCTTCGCAACCGACTCACATTTAGGACGGTCGCAGCGTCCCCGGAGTCACGCCGTCCCCCTTTTGCAAATCCTCCGGCGAGCAAAGTCGCGGGGGGGAGAAACCAGATTCGCTTTCGAACAAGTGGGCGACCGATTTAAGAACGTCCACGAGTCCCTTCGCCCGCTTGTTGAGCACTTTTTTTTTGTCCCGCTTTGCGACGTTTCTCCCAAAGCCAACAAATGGGACACTCCTTTAACGGATTTTTTTTCCACTTCGCGGCGTAAAAACGACGGGCTCGCTCGCCGTCAAGAGGTGGAGGACGACCCGTAGAGCACCGAGGTCGTTGTTTAAAAAGCAGCTGTGTGTGTTTGTGTTCCAATGTTGGCAACTTCCTAAGGCTTGCGGACTTCGACTCCCAGAATTCCCCAGCCAGGAATTCTGAGAGTTGGAAATCCGTAGGTGTTGGGTCCTGCGGCCTTCCCCCTCCAAACTGTCCCCGGAGGGGGGCGTTCAAGGGCCTGTCTTCCTACACACACACATACACACACACACACACACCTTTCTCCTCAACCCAGTGGGCAATCCTGCTTTATCCTTCTGGAAGCTTCTGCTGGCCGGTTTGCCTCTGCAGGGGTCTCCAACTCCCCTAGGCTGCGGCTGTGAACCCTAAAGAACCGGTCCGCGGAAGTGACGGGCGAGTGCGGGAAAACGCAATCCCTGTCTGCGCGAGGAGCGGGCGAGCACTTGCACACCCGTTCCGTTCGCGCAAGCTGCAGGCACGCAGGTGCCCCCCCTGCGCACGCGCGTGTACTTGTCTGCCGCTCGTGTCAAGCCACTCCCCCCTCCCCTCCCCCCCCAGACACACCGGTCCGCAAAGCCGGAAAGATTGGAGAACTCGGCTATATACGACATACAGGCGTATACAGATCGTTATAGGTGATAGGTAGATATATACAGTAGAGATAAGATAGGTGATAAGAGATACGAGAGACAGACAGACAGATAGATATGGATACATAGATGATAGATAGCGATGAGAGAGACAGATGTTATAGATCACGGATGTCAAACGCGATTGCGTCACGTGACGTAGTGTGCCTTTTTTGCCTTTGCAGAGCTGGGATGGGCGTGGCCCTGCGTTTGATGCATCCAGCCCCGCAGGTCACCAATTTGACACCCCTGCTATAAATATAGATGATATTAACAGATCAAATAGATCGATATGAGAGGGAGACAGTAAATCTATCATCTATCTATTTTATCTATTATAATAATAAAGTTGGAAGGGTGCTTGGAGGTCATTACACATACATACACACACAGAGATAGATAGATAGATAGATAGATAGATAGATAGATAGATAGATAGATAGATAGATAGATAGATAGATGATAGATAGATAGATGATAGATAGATAGATGATAGATAGATATATAGATGTTTTCTGAGGTTTTCGCGGGTGTTTGTATGTGGATCTTTGGTTATTCGGGTTTTTCCCCGCGTAGAACTAAAGGTGTAGGAGCAACGTTTCGATGGAATCCCATCCGTCATCCACCAGCCTGATGACGGATGGGATTCCGTCGAAACGTTGCTCCTACACCTTTAGTTCTACGCGGGGAAAAACCCGAATAACCAAAGATCCAGATATATAGATATATATACATGCATGCATGCACACATACACGTAGATACATATACATATATATACACAGATAGATGAAAGAGATATAGAAAATATAGATGACAAAAGATACAGATCAAGATAAATGATAGGTAGATATATAGTAGATATAAATGATATAGATATATAGATGATTGCTGAGAGATGACATATAGATATATAGAGATTGGTAGAGATAGATCATAGGTAGAGGTAACGGTAGAGATGATATATAGACAGCTGGATGGATGGACGGACGGATAGATGGATGATCGGTAAGGATACAGATAATATAGAGATTACATAGTCGATATAGATAGATCTAGAGATAGATAATAGATTACATAGATATAGATAAAGGAGGGAGAGATTGTAGTATTTCTTTTTAACAATGTTAAGCCGCCCAAAGATTTTACCCTGTGGTAAGATGGGGGCCAATACATTTAATCAATAAAATCAATGAGGTTGAATTAAGGGAGGAAGGGGGGGAAAAAACACAATCCGACAAGCGAGGACGCCAACTCCCAACGCCCCGTTTATTTGCGTTCGTAGCAAAGAACTGAAAAACTTTTGGGTTCTAAGTTACAGGGGAAGTGTGTGGAAAACGGGAAGCCGATATTAACATTTGTACAGAAGGAAGAAGAAAGAAGTAAAAAAAAAACACAACCAAACAATTAAACCGAAAACCTCTCCCAACGCTTGCCGAATGCAAAACGGCGGCGGCCGGAAGGCGCGACTTGACAAAACGGCACGGTGCGGTCCTCCCGAGGGAACGTCGACGAGTTTCCCACTGCTTTTTCTGCTCTCGGGAAAGAAAAGGGGGGGGGGCTAATTTCAGACGTCCCACTGCCCATTCCTTGTCGGATGATAAGCGATTAGGGGTGGGGGGGTGGGCACGCCGTCCGCTGAGGTATTACGTGCCCGTTATCGAGTTAAAAAAACGGGTTCCGTAGCCCACGCAGTGGGGGACCCTCGTGACCCCTGGATCAGGGACCGAGACATTTGGTGGGGGGGGGGGGGAGAAAACAACAGAAAACTTCGGGAAACCGAATTGGACCATTAGGGATGCAAAGGTGGTGGGCGAGCTGGAAGGAAAAGCCAGATCCCATTAAGGGTCAACCAAAGCTTTCCCGGGACCAACCCACCCCCATTTGGAATCGTCTCGAGTTATACCAAGTTTAACGGACAAGGAAATGGGCAATGCAAGGGACCCCAGCCTGGCCTTTTTATGGCTTGTCCCAGGTCGATTTGCTGCAGAACAGGGGTCTAAGCTGTGTGTACGGCTGCGTGTGTGTTGTGTGTGTGTGTGTGTGTGTTTGTTGAACAGCTGAACCGTCTATGCCCACCCACAATCAGACTGGAGGGCAGCCCCCAAAGCTTTGAGCAAGGGCTGGCACCGCAGCTTTGCTTCCCCGGCTCAGCTATCGCTACTGAAGCATACCGAAACAAGCAGACCGATCGTTCCGGTCAGTGGCCCGGCCTGGGACTGAAAAGTGGCAGAAAGAAAAGGCAACCAGAAAAAGTAACCGCTTCGGGCGTCAGCATCACCGCACAGTGTTCCCGCAGCGGCTGACCGATAAATACCACCATGTCGCCCAGGACTCCACCGGTACCGAGGAAAGTCCAGGATGGACGGACAGAGTGGGGGAGTGGGTGGCAGCCATCCGTGCGTCCGTCCACCGCTCAGGTCTTGTTCAGGGTCCAAAGGGGGTCCAGCCTACTGAGAGGGTCGTCGCTGGGGAGGGTTCCTCGCAGACCCTCCCCGTTCTGCGGCTGGAGGAAACTCTGCTTGCTCATTCTGTGTCGGCCCTTCAGTGAATTGTCCAGGGTGAAGGCCTCTGGGGTGAGCGAAGCCAGGAGCTCCAAGGAGGAAGAGGAGGTTGGCGGGACCGGGGCGGAAGCCAACGGCTCCATCCTGGGAAGACTCGGCAAACCCTCCGGGATCTTATCCTCGCTCGTCTCCTCTTCCGTCCAGCTGCTCGTCTCTACAGTTGGCATGGCCTCTGTCTCGAGCGATGCCGCAGCAGGCGTGGCGGGCGGAGAAAATGCCGGGGCGCTCTCTGGACCGCTCAGCTCGGGAAAGATCAGCGGGGCAGCAGAAGACGACGCCGGCGGGAGCAAGGCGTCAAAGGGGGGAACAGAGGATGCTGGCTCGAATCCTCGACCGTTAGGGGCAGCCTCGGGGCTGCCCGGGGGAGGCCGGATGCTGAGTTTGGCGATGGTGGCTTGGATGGAGCTGATGGGGACGTCGCCCCCCAAGACCAGATCCTGGGGGTCCTGCTGGAGATAGACCTGGAAGGAGAGAGGGGGGGGGGTTGAGCGGAGCGTGCTGGTAGTCTACATAAAACGATTCATTTAGTGACTGTTCCAAGTTACAACGGCGCTGAAAAAAAATGACCGATGATCATTTTTCACACGACCCTTTCCGGCATCTCCGCGGTCACGGGGGCTGCTTCACCACCGACTCACATTTAGGGACGGTCGTAGTATCCTGGAGCCACGCCGTCCCCCTTTTGCGATCCTCCCGACGGGCAAAGTCGAAGGGGGAGGGGGAAGAAGCCTGATTGGCTTTGAACAAGCGGGCGGCCGATTTAAGAACTTCCGCCATTCCCTTGAACCCATGTGCTGAGCGAGAGTTTTGTCCCATTTTTACGGCTTTTTCTCCAACCGTTGAGCACCGAGGACGTCGCCTAAAAAGTGGCGGTGTGTGTGTCTGTGTGTGTGTTCCAATCTTGGCAACTTCCTAACACTTGCGGACTTCGACTCCCAGGAATTCTGGGAGTTGGAAGTCCGCAGGTTTTTTTTTTTTAAAAAAAGTTCAGCGCGGATGTGCTTGGCCTAAAGCAGAGCTCGTTTCTCCTGCGTCCTTCGGCCTTCCCCCTCCGAAGCGTCCCCGGGTGGGTGGGTGGCGGGTTCAAGGGTCTGTCTCCCCCCCCTGCTCAAATTCTTCCCCCCTTCTCCAACCAGTGGGCAATCCTGCCTCACCTTCTGGGAAATGCTGCTGGCCGGCTTGCTGGTGGAGGCCGTGGCCGTCACGCCGTGCCGTTGCAGCACCTGTGTGGCGTGCTTCAAGACGGCCTCGTAGCAGAACTTGAGGTGGACCTGCAAGAGAAGCGACGTCCGTCAGGACCCATGCGCCCCCCCCCGCTCCCAAAGCCGGCCGCTACCCCGGAGCCGAACCCACCTGTCCCCCCCACCCCGCACCTTCTCCTGCAACATGTGTTTCCTCTGCCGACGGATGTGCTTGATCAGTTGAACCAAGTCCGGGATGCCGTTGCCGGCTTCCACTTCCTGCATGGCGGCGTAGAGGAGGCAGAAGGCACCCGTACGGCCCACGCCGGAGCTGCCAGGAAGAAAAGAGAGAAAGAGAGAGAGGATCGTTGCCCCCCCCCAAAAATCCTGCGGGTCCGTTTCCCACAGGACCAGCATCGGCTAGGGCCACGGGGAGGGGGGATTTGATGCAAAGGCTGTGTTCTGGGGGAAAAACACACACACACACAGACCCCGAAAAAAAAAAAAAAAAGCTGAACAGGACGACTCGCCACGCCCCGTCCCGACTCCCTCCGGGACGACTCGCTTGCAGGACAATTTTAACTGTTCGGTTTAATTTGAGGTAATTGTTTCCCGCTGTCCTCCACCTTTTTTTTTTTTTTTTGCATCCTTTCGGTGATTCTATTTCACCATTTCTTCGATGTCAGGGTAACTCTTCTCCTGCCGAGATGGCCGTGGCGAGTTGGACGGGACGAGTTGGGCAAGACGAGCTCGCCGTGACGAGCGGGCCCTGATGAGTTGCCCGTGGGGAGCTGGATGTGACTAGCCAGCCTTTTGTCTGAAATGGTCTAGGGTTTCCTGCCTGAGCAGGGGGTTGGACTAGATGACCTCCAAGGTCCCTTCCAACTTTACTATTATGATTACGATTATGAGCTGGCCATGATGAGTTGACCGTGATGAGCTGGCTGTGACGAGCTGGCCACGGCTTGTTGGCCGTGACGAGTTGACCATGACGAGCTGGCCCTGACGAGTTGGCCGTGGGGAGCTGGACGTGACTAGTTGGGACGTGACGAGCTTTAAGAAGAGACTGGCCAACCATTTGTCTGAAATGGTCTAGGGTTTCCTGCCTGAGCAGGGGGTTGGACTAGATGACCTCCAAGGTCCCTTCCAACTTTACTATTATGATTATGATTATGATTATTTATTTATTTTATTTTAATTCCATTTATATCCCGCCCTTCTCCGAAGACTCAGGGCGGCTTACATTATGAGCTGGACGTGACGAGTTGGACGTGACGAGTTGGCCAAGACGAGCTGGCCATGATGAGTTGACCATGACGAGCTGGCCCTGACGAGTTGGCCGTGGGGAGCTGGACGTGACTAGTTGGGACGTGACGAGCTTTAAGAAGAGACTGGCCAACCATTTGTCTGAAATGGTCTAGGGTTTCCTGCCTGAGCAGGGGGTTGGACTAGATGACCTCCAAGGTCCCTTCCAACTTTACTATTAGGATTATGATTATGAGCTGGCCAAGATGAGTTGGCCGTGACTAGTTGGCCATGACAAGTAGGCCAAGACGAGCTGGCCGTGACGAGCTGGCCATGGCGTGTTGGCTGTGACGAGTTGACCATGACGAGCTGGCCCTGATGAGTCGCCCGTGACGAGCTGGCTGCGGAGAATTGCCACAGACGCTCCCCGAAGACCCACGACGACATGGGCAAGATTGGCAGCGAGACCCACCCTGGATCCCCCAAAGTTGTGCGTTACCTGCAGTGAACCACAATGGGGGTGTGAAGGGGGCGCTGGTGCAAGTAATGGCTATGCACATCCTGGATAAACCGAAGCAGATTCCCTTTGCTGTCCGGCAGGCCTCTGCGGGAAGAAATTCATTCATTATTATTTTTTTTCCCCCATTCCTTCCGTTGGTTCATTCATTCATTCAAATTTACATTCGCGTTTGCACATTGTTCACTCATTCGTGTGTGGTTTTTTTTTTCATTCACCGATTACATCTGTAGGTGTTTTATTTCGT
The DNA here is from genome assembly GCA_024294585.1 of Vipera latastei. Classification (NCBI taxonomy): domain Eukaryota; kingdom Metazoa; phylum Chordata; class Lepidosauria; order Squamata; family Viperidae; genus Vipera; species Vipera latastei. The sequence continues at coordinate 2,468,133 of CM044371.1, forward strand.
TCCTTCGTTGAAACTTAAGATGCAATTTTTCCTGCGTTTTGTTCAATGTACAGGTAGCTTTTTTCTTTCTCCTTTCGTTTATTCGTTCATGTCTAAATTCAACTTAAATTTTTTTTCGCCCGTTCGCGAGGTGGTCGTCGTTCACCGATTTATTGAATACACACGCGCTTTTTCATTCGTTCGTTCCTTTGTTAAATCGACCTGCGCTTTTTTTCTTTCGTTCATTCATGAAATTTGGTCCTTTTTCTTTCGCCGATGCTTTATTCGTTCGTTCATTTGTGTGGGTTGTTTTTTTTCCCATGCCTTCCTTTATTGATTACATATGCGTTTTTTCATTCGTTCCTTTATTAAATCGATCCGCACTTTCTCTTTCGTTCATTCATTCATTCAACCCGTGTCTTTCTCTTTCACCGATTCATTAAAATTGGCTTTTTCACTCGTTCGTTCGTGTGGATTTTTCCCCCCACGCCTTCATTTATCGAATATGCAAGCGGCGTTTCATTCATTCCTTTATTAAATTGACCTGCGCCTTTTTCCTTCGTTCGCTCGTTAAATGCGTCTTCTTCTTTCGCCGATGCATTAAAAGATTAATTCCTTTCATTCGTGTGGGTTTTTTTTCATGCATTCCTTTATGTTGCGCTTTTTCGTTCATTCCTTTATGGAACGCTTTTTCTTCCTTTCACTCATTTATTGAATGTGTCTCTTTTTCTTTCACTGATTCATTGAAAAAAAAAATTCATTCATTCGCTCGTTTTCTTCATTCGTTTACGGAGGATACGTGCAGGTTTTTTTCATTCATTCGTTTATTAAACTTGCAAGTCTTTTTCACCGATTTTTTAAAAAAATCATTCGTTCATTCATGGTTTTGTCATTCACGGGGTTTTTTTTCATTCATTCATTCATTCATTCATTCATTCATTCATTCATTCATTCATTCATTTATTCAATTCATTCATTCATTCAATTCCACATACTGCTCATCTCGATCAAGCCAGTTCCTGAAGCCCATAGAGACCATCTCAGCCCCATCTGCTGCCCCCCCTTCCCGCTGTGCCTTGTGGGGCTCTGGCTGGCCCCTCCCCTTCCCACCAATCTGGGGTTACGTACAGCTCTGGCCAGGAGGAGAACTGCAGGTGGATCACGGTCCGTTTCAAGCTCTGATTGTGGAATTGCAGCGTAACCATCCTCTCCAGGTGGGTGGGGGTCGCCTTCAGGCTGGTGAGGGCCAGGGTGATGGGGCCGTGGACCATGGGCTGGCCTCGCTCCGTGGGGAAGTACCGGACCACCTTTTGCTGCCGAGATGGAAAAGGTTAGAAAGGGGTGGGGTCATCCTGAAACTTCTTGCCCTCAAAAGCTGGGGCTGACTCTCTGCAGGAGAGACTTTTGTGCTCGTTCAGATCAGGACTCCAATCTCCATCCTCCTCAGCCGTCGCTCTTCTGGTAGGGGCGGAGAGGAGCCCGATCAGAAGCCGGAGAGAGAGAGAGCCAAGGCCAGCTTTGAAAACCAGACCACGGAGGGGTGGAATTTGTGTGGCTTCTCCTCCTATCGAGCCCAGGCAGAAGAGCGATGGGTGAGGACGATGGAGCTTGGAGTCCTGAACCTAAACCTGGAGGAGTCTAAATAACATCACCGGTGCTAGGAGGGGGGGTGGGATTGCGGAGAGGAGGACGAAGAGGAGAAGGGAAGGAGGAGTCTAAACATCAACAGCGCTAGAAGGGAGGTGGGATTGCAGAGAGGAGGACTAAGAGAAGGGGAGGAGTCTAAACAACACTATCAGTGCTAGAAGAGAGGTGGGATTGCAGAGAGGAGGAGTAAGAGAAGGGGAGTAGTCTAAACAACATCATCAGTGCTAGAAGGGAGGTGGGATTGCAGAGAGGAGGACTAAGAAAGGGAGGAGTCTAAACAACATCATCAATGCTAGAAGGGAGGTGGGATTGCGGAGAGGAGAAGGGGAGGAGTCTAAACAACACCATCAGTGCTAGAAGACAGGTGGGATTGCGGAGAGGAGGACTAAGAGAAGGGGAGGAGTCTAAACAACCTCATCAGTGCTAGAAGGGAGGTGGGATTGCAGAGAGGAGGACTAAGAGAAGGGGAGGAGTCTGAACAACATCATCAGCGCTAGAAGGGAGGTGGGATTGCGGAGAGGAGGACTAAGAGAAGGGGAGGAGTCTAAACATCATCAATGCTAGAAGGAAGGTGGGATTGAGAAGAGGAGGACGAAGAGGAGAAGGGGAGGAGGTAACATCAGTGCTAGAAGGGAGGTGGGATTGCAGAGAGGAGGACTAAGAGAAGGGGAGGAGTCTAAACAACACTATCAGTGCTAGAAGAGAGGTGGGATTGCAGAGAGGAGGAGTAAGAGAAGGGGAGTAGTCTAAACAACATCATCAGTGCTAGAAGGGAGGTGGGATTGCAGAGAGGAGGACTAAGAGAAGGTGAGGAGTCTAAACAGCACCATCAGTGCTAGAAGAGAGGTGGGATTGCAGAGAGGAGGACTAAGAGAAGGGGAGGAGTCTAAACAACATCATCAGTGGTAAAAGAGAGGTGGGATTGCAGAGGAGGACTAAGAGAAGGGGAGGAGTCTAAACAACATCATCAGTGCTAGAAGAGTGGTGGGATTGCAGAGAGGAGGACTAAGAGAAGGGGAGGAGTCTAAACAACACCATCAGTGCTAAAAGAGAGGTGGGATTGCGGAGAGGAGGACTAAGAGAAGGGGAGGAGTCTAAACAACACCATCAGTGCTAGAAGGGAGGTGGGATTGCAGAGAGGAGGACAAGGAGAAGGGGAGGAGTCTAAACAATATCATCAGTGCTAGAAGGGAGGTGGGATTGCAGAGAGGAAGACTAAGAGAAGGGGAGGAGTCTAAACATTATCAGTCCTAGAAGGGAGGTGGGATTGCGGAGAGGAGGACTAAGAGAAGGGGAGGAGTCTAAACAACATCATCAGTGCTAGAAGGGAGGTGGGATTGCGGAGAGGAAGACTAAGAGAAGGGGAGGAGTCTAAACATTATCAGTCCTAGAAGGGAGGTGGGATTGCAGAGAGGAGGACTAAGAGAAGGGGAGGAGTCTAAACAACATCAGTGCTAGAAGGGAGGTGGGATTGCAGAGAGGAGGACTAAGAGAAGGGGAGGAGTCTAAACAGCACCATCAGTGCTAGAAGGGAGGTGGGATTGCAGAGAGCAGGACTAAGAGAAGGGGAGGAGTCTAAAAAACACCATCAGTGCTAGAAGACAGGTGGGATTGCAGAGAGGAGGATTAAGAGAAGGGGAGGAGTCTAAACAACATCATCAGTGCTAGAAGGGAGGTGGGATTGCAGAGAGGAGGATTAAGAGAAGGGGAGGAGTCTAAACAACACCATCAGTGCTCGAAGGGAGGTGGGATTGCAGAGAGGAAGACTAAAAGAAGGGGAGGAGTCTGAACAACATCATCAGTGCTAGAAGGGAGGTGGGATTGCAGAGAGGAGGACTAAGAGAAGTGGAGGAGTCTAAACAACATCATCAATGCTAGACGTAAGGTGGGATTGCGAAGAGGAGGACGAAGAGGAGGAGTCGGTGTCCAGATAACATCATCGGTGATAAAAAGGAAGGGGTTGGCGGAGAGCACGAGGGGATGAGGAAGTGGAGGGCGTATCCCACCACCCTTGCTTCCTGGCAAAGGCCCAACCCGGATCCTAGCCCTTCTCTGCCCCCAAAGGCCCCCCCCCGCTGCTTCTAAAGCTACTGTTGCCCCCCGACTCTCCTGGCTTAGTAGCAGCTCCCCACCGCAGCCAATCCAGCAAAGTTTTCAATTTTATCCTTCTGAAATATATACACCATCCCTCTCTCCATCCAGCACAGCTTGTGGAGAGGGTCCGAAAACTCAAGAGAACCGTGGGCGCGCACGGACCGTCGCCCTGTGCATTTTTGCTGCCAAGATCTCTCTCCGGATCACCATACCGGCGAGAACGCCGAAGGCCTCCGAGCCCTGCCCACGCCAATCGCCCCCACAACCCGACCCACCTTCTCCATCTCCTGCTCCGACACCAGCATCACCACCAGCGAGACTTTCTGCTCGTAGATCATCAGCCAGAAGTCCGAGGCGGTGCCCACCAGCGGGGCCTGGGTGGCGATGACGGTGGGGCAGTAGGAGGAGAGATCCTCGATCCGGCTGGCGTTGATGTAGTCGTCCTTGCCCGATTGGAGGACCACTCGATTCCGGTCGTACGGCATGACGTCCTGGTGGCGGTTCTTCATGGTGTAGCAACGGGCGATGGCGATGGACAGCTGCCGAGCGTCCTTCTCCTGGGCCTCCTGAAGCTCCCTCCAGATGTGATCCAGCTCGCTGACCGTGCCCGGCGCGGGGCTCTTCTCCAACTGAGAGACCTTCCCTTGGAAACGTTCGAGCTCGGACAGGAGACGCCAAAGACGCTCCGGTTTCTCGTACGGGTCGTTCTCGATCAGCTGGACGGCTTTGGGCTTCCAGCCGTCCTTGGCGTCGGCTTTGGTGGGTTGAAGGAGGGGCTGCCCTACGGGCGGCTTGGCGCCCCCGTGCTGGCTCTCGGGGCTGGAGGAGAGCAGGTCGTCGGTGGAGCTGCTCGGGCGCTGGAATGGGACCTCGGGGGCGCCGTGCGGCAACAACGCAGCTCCAGGAGTCAGCGAGGAGGGGGGCAGCTGGGAGGGCAAGAGGCAGGGTGGTGGGAGGGTCATGGAGGGGCGTGGAGAGGGGGCTGGCGGAGGAACTGCACCTCCGACTGGGCTAGGGGCAGGAGGAACACGGTGGAGAGGCTGGCTAACCGGGGCCGGCTGAGGGCCCACCAGCGCTACAGGGACTCCCGGGAGCTGAGCTGACGTCGGAGCGACAGGAGCGAACGCAAGGGAGGCTGCCGCGCCAGGAGGATGAAGGGGCACCGGCTGGACGGGGCCCATCACGCCTCGGGGGGCCGGGACGGAGAAGGCTAAGCTGCCCGAGTGGGACGGTAGCGGGTCCCGGGGCGGTAACTGATAATGTTGAGGTCCCAGCTGGAGCGGGAGCTGCCCTTGGCTAGCGGGATGCGGGGGGACTGGATTCGGGAGCGCCAGTGGGCCGTGGGACTGAGACGGGTATGGATGGCGGAAGGCCGGCTGTGGCTGTTGGGTCTGGGGCAGGAAGTGGGGCAGCTGCTGCGGGGGCAGGACGGTGGGCATCGCCGGCATGCAAGCTGGCCGATCGGAGGGCGGACGGAGGGGTCTCTGCGACGGGAAGGCGGGCTGGGGCGGAGGGCCGGAGAAAGGAGGCAGGAAGGAAACCGTGCCGGCTGGGACATAGGCAAAAGGGTAGGGGGCAGACCCCCCCACAAAGCCCCCTTGGGAAGGAGGCCCAGCCCACTGGGGGACAGCACCGGTCATGCCCTGCGGAGCCGTGCAGCTGGAGATGGGGGCCTGCAGGCTGTCCACCGTGGTGGTGGCGGGACAGACGCCCTGCGTGGGTGGTGGGAAATGGGGGGCGACAAAGGGGCCAGGTACCGGCGCCGGAGGCCTGAGGGCCAGAGGCGGGGGTGGGCCTCCCGACAACACCCCACTCGATGGCGGCAACGGTCCCACCCCGTAAACCGACTCCGGGGCGAGATGAGGCATTGGTACGTGCTGTGGAGACGTCCTCGGGGGTGGCAGAGAGGGCCCAGGGTAAACCGGCGGTTGTGGGCCGAGGGCCGGACCCGGGGCGGCGGAAACCCTCGGCGGGAAGACCTGTGAATTCGGCAAAGGGGACGGCGCGGAGCTTCGGGGAGCCGGTAAGGGGAAAGGAGCATGTCCGGAGATGGTGGACACCCGGGTGGAGTGGTACGGCTGTGGAGCGGGTCCGGTCACCGGGAACTGGCCCGGATCAAAGGGGGGCCGGAAAGGGATGCCTCCCCCAAAAGACTCGCCCGCCGGACCCTTGACACCAGGTGCGGGCAACGGTGGCTCGCTACGCAGAGCCGCCAGCGCGTCGGCGGGCAGCTGCGCCAGGTGAGCGGCTAGGACCTCCGGCGGGAGGCTGCGCAGCTCCTCGGGCAAGTCGGCGAGCAAAATGGAGGACAGGCTCAAAGGCTCGCAGCTCAGCTCGGCCTCCGAAGTTTTCTTTTGCAGAGCGGGTTTCGAACTAGTGGGCCGGGCGGGGGGCTTCCTCTTCATCTCCCTGTCGAAAGAAGCACAGAGAAGGAAACGGTGAGGCTCAGCTCGGAGGCTCGGCGGGGAAAGCTCCCCGCGGGATTCGGAGCAGGCCGCGTTCGCTCGGCCAGGCCTATCTCGCAGGGGTGTCGTTGGAAAGGTCAAGGACAGCTCGCCACAGCCAACTTGTTTGCAGGATAACCGGTCACCAGACGATTCAAGGCGGTATGAATGGTTCCGTTCGGTTGCTTTTGTTATTGGCGACCCTGTTTTGGTCGTATGTCTGGGTTGACTTTACAACTGATTTTGGTATATTACTGGCCGAATTTAATTTTTGCTTTTCTTGAGCTGTCCGCCATTTGTCCCACAGCCAGTTGTCCGTGGCAAATTATCCGGTGCGAATTGTCCACGGCAAGATGTCCGCAGTGAATTGTCCGTGGCGAATTGTGCGCCGTGAGGTGTCCGTAGCAAGTTGGCCGTGGCGAATTGTCCGCAATGAGTTTTTCATTCAAGTTTTCCGCGACGAATTGTGCACGGTGGGTTGTCCGCTCCCAGTTATCCGTGACGAATTGTGCGCAGCAAATTGTCCACGACAAGCTACCCCGTTGTGGACATTGGATGTAGCAAGGTTTGTTCAGACAGAAGAGAATCTGAACAAATCGCACAACCCACCCCCAACTGGGGACTAATGAGGGCTCCGTTTCCTCCGGAGCGTCATAATTCAACTCGTGCCCGCAAACCGGATTGTGTCTAATCTGAGTAACTCCCAGAATCCCCCAGCCAGCATGCTAAGAGTGTTGGACTTCAACTCCCAGAATCCCCCAGCCGGCATGCTTTAAGAGAGAAGGACTTCATCTCCCAGAATTCCCCAGCCAGAATTAAGAGAGCAGGACTTCAACTCCCAGAATCCCCCAGCCGGCATGCTTTAAGAGAGAAGGACTTCGTCTCCCAGAATCCCTCAGTCGGCATGCTTTAAGAGTGTTGGATTTCAACTCCCAGAATCCCCCAGCCGGCATGCTTTAAGAGAGAAGGACTTCATCTCCCAGAATTCAGAATTAAGAGAGCAGGACTTCAACTCCCAGAATCCCCCAGCCGGCATGCTTTAAGAGAGAAGGACTTCGTCTCCCAGAATCCCTCAGTCGGCATGCTTTAAGAGTGTTGGACTTCAACCCCCAGAATTCCCCAGCCGGCGTTAAGGGAGCAGGACTTCAGCTCCCAGAATGCCCCCCAGCCTGCACGCTTTACGAGGGAAGGACTACGACTCCCAGAATCCCTCAGCCATCTTGCTGTACGAGGGGAACAATTCCCAGAATCCCCCCCAGAACAGAAACTCCTGCTCGAAAGGAAGTCATCCCCGTCCTGCTTCCGTTTAAGGAGTTGCTTACTTCTCCAAGATCTGCTGGCGGTTGCTTTCGGCCATTTTGCAGGCGGCCTGGGCCTTTTCTAGAAGCTTCCCCACTTTGCTCTCCAAGTCGGCGTAAAACTCTTTGCCTTCTTGCGACTTCTTCATCAAGTCTTCGTAGGCCTCGTAGGAAGCCACCAAGGTCTGCAGGGTTGTGTTCCACCTGCAACGGGGTGGGGGGGAACAAAAGAGGGGTGAGACTCACCCGGGCAGACCGGCGGTGTCCTTCCCGCCCGTCAAAAGGCAGAAAGTCCTCGAACCTATGACCGGATTGCTTAGCGACCGTTTTTGAAGCCAACGACAAGACGTGCTCCAAACGACTGCGGCCGCTCAACGAGCAGCCGCGGCCCGGCCTCCAAAAATTGATGTGGAACGAGCCAGGCGTTGGTTTTTGTCTCGCTTTACAACCGTCGTTAAGCGAATCACCGCAGACGCAAAGCGAATCGCGGGGCGGGCCAACAAAAGCGAATCTGGTGCCCTCGTTGACTTTGGTCAGGAAAGGGGATTGCGTGACACACACGCCCCACACACACCCCGGGGACGCTGCGGCCGTCATAAATACGAGTCGGTCGCCAAGGAGTCCAAATTTGGATCGGATGACTGACTGCGGGGATGGCGCAATGGTTGTAAGGGCGAGGATCGGTTGTAAGTCACTTTTCCTCCCCAGTGCTGTTGTGAACTGTTGCAAATGAGGCATTGTAAGTCTAGGACAGGGATAAGCAACCTTGGCTCTTTTATGACTCGTGGACTTCAACTCCCAGAATTCCTGAGCGAGCTGCCTCAGGAATTCTGGGAGTTGAAGTCCACGAGTCATAAAACCTGGCTCAGGAATTCTGGGAGTTGAAGTCCACGAGTCATAAAACCTGCCTCAGGAATTCTGGGAGTTGAAATCCACGAGTCATAAAAGAGCCACGGTTGCCTACCCTTGGTCTAGGGACAACTGTAGAACGAGTCCTCAACCTACGAGTGTTCAAAGTTATGACGGGCTTGTTCAGGGCTACTTAGAACGATATTCTGAAGCTCTGACCGCTATCGGCCCATCACCCGTGTTCACTCAATCGCGTTCGGGCATTGGGCAAACCGGCCCGCCTTTGCGGCTCTTGGCATTACGTGACCACGATTTGAGAGTTTGTGCCAGGAAACTGGGGCTTAATTCTGGTGTCCGGCAAACCCACCCACCCCCCTGCGACGAATGGACAGGCTGAAAGGCAGCGGGGTTGACTTTACGGCGACCGCAGAAAAGATCGCAAAAACGATCGTGGTCAGGTGGTGATCCACTGAACGATCAGCATGGCCGTAATTCTGGAGGAAGAAGAGGAGGAGGAGGAGGAGGAGGAGGAGGAGGAGGAGGAGAAAGACTATGAGGTCCTTGGTGCTCTCTGAGCTGGGTCGTTTCCTTGCAGACGTCTCATGACCCAACTAGGGAACATAATCAGGGCTAGAACGGAATGGAGTTTGCTTTTATTTTCATATAGTAGTGTTTAAATCCCTTCTAGCACTGATGACGTTCCCTACTTGGGTCATGAGACGTCTGCAAGGAAACCACCCAAAAGACAACGAGCACCAAGGACCTCACAGTCTTCTTCTTTCTCCTCTTCCTCCTCCTTCCTCCCCACTCCCTTCCAGCACTGATGATGTTCCCTAGTTGGATCACGAAACGTCTGCAACGAAACCACCCAGCTCAAGACAGCCCCAGGGACCCCTCTGTGAATCGTCCACGTGGACCTGTCCCAGTCCCCCCCACTAGTCCTCCTGACCAGCCAAGATCCACTCTACTCAACTGAGTTTGGGGCTGGGGTGGGGTGGGGGTCCCCTCCCGCCCTGTCGCCCTCCAACTCACTTGTGCTCCACCTCGGCCAGGATCTTGCGAACGGCGGCGTACTTGACGTTGGCCTCGGTCAGAGCTTTGAGGATGTTCTCCTGGGCAGCCAGGTTCTGCTCCAAGTAGACCTTGATCTGGTCATACTTCTTCAGCTGCTCTTCAAAGAGTTTCTGGAAAGAAGAGGGGACGCAGAGTGAAGCCAAAGCTACGAAGACGTGGGAGGAGGAGGAAGAGATGGAAAGATAGGAGAAGATGGAGGCAAGGAGGAAGGTTTGAGGCGGTCATCTTAGTTGCTTCTATAGGTGGAGATCTTGAGGTGGCCATCTTAGAAGGTTCTGGAGGTGGACCCCTTGAGGTGGCCATCGTAGATGCTACTGGACTTTTTGAGGGGGCCACCTTAGAAGCTTCTAGAGGTGGACCTCTTGAGGTGGCCATCTTAAAAACCTCTGGAGATGCACCTCTTGAGTTGGCCATCTTAGAGGTTTCTGGAGGTGGACCCCTTGAGGTTGCCATCTTAGATGCTTCTGGAGGTGGACCCCTTGAGGTGGCCATCTTAAAAACCTCTGGAGATGGACCTCTTGAGTTGGGCATCTTAGAAGTTTCTGGAGGTGGACCCCTTGAGGTTGCCATCTTAGATGCTTCTGGAGGTGGCCATCTTGAGGTGGCCATCTTAGAAGCTTCTGAAGATGAACCTCTTGAGGTGGCCATCTTAGAAGTTTCTGGAGGTAGACCCCTTCAGGTTGCCATCTTAGATGCCTCTGGAGGTGGCCATCTTGAGGTGGCCATCTTAGAAGCTTCTGAAGATGAAACCTTTGAGGTGGCCATCTTAGAAGTTTCTGGAGGTGGACCCCTTGAGGAGGCCATCTTAGACGTTTCTGGAGGTGGACCCCTTGAGGTTGCCATCGTAGATGCTACTGGCGATTTTGAGGTGGCCACCTTAGAAGCTTCTAGAGGTGGACCTCTTGAGGTGGCCATCTTAAAAACCTCTGGAGATGGACCTCTTGAGTTGGCCATCTTAGAGGTTTCTGGAGGTAGACCCCTTGAGGTTGCCATCTTAGATGCTTCTGGAGATGGCCATCTTGAGGTGGCCATCTTAGAAGCTTCTAGAGGTGGACAGCTTGATGTGGCCATCTTAGAAACATCTGAGGGTGGACCTCTTTGAGGTGGCCATCCTGGATGCTTCTGGCAGTGGACCTTTTGCAAAAACATGGTGGAACCAAGGAAATGGGCGAGCTAACGTTCTCCAATCTCCTGTCCTCAAGGGGCTTTCGACACCACAGGTAGATGGAGGCATCTCAGAGACGTCTGTAGGACATCTTGACTAGCTTGGAGCTTCTGGGAGTGGAAGCCGGCTGGGGGATTCTGGGAGATGAAATCCACTAAGCCACGATCGCATCCCGGCTTCTCACCTTCATCTCGGACTGATCGGTGGTGACCAAAGAGGTGGTCAGGTCGTCCTTCTGGATCATCTCCCGGAGCTGCTGCTCCAGCGACGCCCGCTGGTCCCTCATTTCCTGGACTTTGGCCAGCATCCGCTTCAGATTCTGGATGGCTTGCTGGTCATCTGAAGGTGAGAACCCGGGTCAGGGTTGGGGTGTTAAGGCGGGCCAGCCTTCACCCTCACCCCTTAACTCCATCATTCCTAATCCTCACCCTCCACCCTAATCTCTAATCCTTAACCCCTAATCCTTCGCCCTCAGCGTCCAGCCTAATTCGAACTCGTCATCCTTAGCCCTAATCCCTAATCATCATCCTAACCCCTAACCCTTACCCACCTCGACTTTAAGCCTCAGCGTCAACCCTAATCCTCCATCCATCCTCCTTAGCCCTAACCCTCAACCCTAATCCTAACCCTTAACTCTAATCCCTCAATCCGAATCTTAACCCAATCTTTAACCCTAATTCCTAAACCTCAACCGTAATCCTAACCCTTAACTCTAATCCCTCAATCCGAATCTTAACCCAATCTTTAACCAATTCCTAAACCTCAACCGTAATTCTAAGCCTTAACTCTAATCCCTCAATCCTAACCCTTAATCATTACCTGCAATTTGTCAATTCTTCACCCTAATTCCGAATCCTCACCCTTAACCCTAATCCTTAACCTTAATTCCTAATCCTCACAACCCTAATCCTAAATCCTTAACCTTAATCGTTACCGTCATCCCTAATTTCTTAATCCTGATCCCTAAGCCCCTTTAACCCTGATGCTAACCCGTAATCCTTAACCCTTATGCCTAATCTGAACCCTGAATGCTTAGCCCTAATTCCTAACCCTCACCTTTAACCCAAATCTTTAATCCCTAATCCTAACCCCTAACCCCTAATCCTAACCCTTATCCTCATCCTCAACCTAACCCTCACCGTTAACCCTAATCCTTCATCCACCCTCCTTAACCGTAACCCTCAACCCTAATCCCGACCCTTAACTCTAATCCCTCAATCCGAATCTTAACCCAATCTTTAACCCTAATTCCTAAACCTCAACCGTAATCCTAACGTTTAACTCTAATACCTCAATCCGAATCTTAACCCAATCTTTAACCCTAATTCCTAAACCTCAACCGTAATCCTAAACCTCTCTTAACCCTAATCCTAATCCTGACCCTTAATCCTTACCTGTAATTCAATTCTTCACCCTTATTCCGAATCCTCACCCTTAACTCTAATCCTTAACCTTAATTCCTAATCCTCACAACCCTAATCCTAAATCCTTAACCTTAATCGTCACCCTCATCCCTAACCCTTAATCCTGATCCCTAAGCCCTACCTTTAACCCTGATGCTAACCCGTAATCCTTAACCCTTAAACCTAATCTGAACCCTGAATTCTTAGCCCTAATTCCTAACCCTCACCTTTAACCCAAATCCTTAATCCTTAACCCTAATCCCTAATCCTTACCCTCATCAACCCTAACCCTCACCGTTAACCCTAATCCTTCATCCACCCTCCTTAGCCCTAACCCTCGACCCTAATCCTGACCCTTAACTCTAATCCCCCGATCCTAATCTTAACCCTAATCTTAATCCTTAACCCTAATTCCTAAACCTCAACCACAATCCTAACCCTAATCCTAAACCTTAATCCTTTATCGCGTCCGCAGATAATCGCCCGGCCGCCCTGTTTAGGGTGACTCGCTCCCTCCTTAACCAGGAGGTGAGAGAGGATCCCTTGCAGGGACGAGCCGAGGAGTTTAGTCATCATCTGGCGGACAAAATCGCTCGGATCCGGACCGGCTTGGACTCTGACTGGGCAGAGTCTAATGTGGAGGAATCAGGCGGTCTTGAGCACGTTATCTGGAATGAGTTCGACCCTGTTTCCCCTGATGATGTGGACAGGATCATGGGGAGACTGAGCACCACCACCTGTGTGTTGGATCCGTGCCCCTCCTGGCTAGCTTATGCGGCTCGGGAGGGAACACGAGGCTGGTTCCATGCAGTAATAACTGCTTCCTTGAAGGAGGGTGTCTTCCCTGCCGCCTTGAAGGAGGCGGTGGTGAGACCCCTTCTCAAGAAGCCTGCTTTGGACCCGGCTGTTTTAAACAACTACCGTCCAGTCTCCAACCTTCGCTTTCTGGCGAAGGTTGTTGAGAGTGTGGTGGCGCATCAGCTCCCTCTGTTCCTGGAGGAAACTGATTATCTGGACCCGTACCAATCGGGCTTCAGGCCCGGACACAGCACGGAGACGGCATTGGTCGCGCTGGTGAATGATCTCTGGAGGGCTAGGGACAGGGGTTGCTCCTCTGTCCTGGTCCTATTAGATCTCTCAGCGGCGTTCGATACCATCGACCATGGTATCTTACTGCGGCGTCTCAGGGGGCTGGGAGTGGGAGGCACCGTTTTACGGTGGTTCTCCTCCTACCTCCAGGGCCATTCGCAGTCGGTGTTGACAGGAGAGCAGAGATCCGCCCCGAGGTCTCTCATTTGTGGAGTCCCTCAGGGGTCGGTTCTCTCGCCTCTCCTGTTCAACATCTACATGAAGCCGCTGGGCGAGATCATTCGTGGTTTTGGGGTGGGGTATCACCAGTACGCTGATGATACCCAACTTTTTCTTTCCACCCCGAACCAACCCAGTGATGCCCTCTCCGTGATGTCCCGGTGCCTGGAGGCGGTTCAGGTCTGGATGGGGAGAAACAGGCTTCGTCTCAATCCCGCCAAGACTGAGTGGCTGTGCATATCGGCATCTCGGGTTAACCAAGTTATTCCATCCTTAATGATGGGGGGTGAGGTGTTACCCCCCGTTGATAGGGCTCGCAACCTGGGCGTCCTCCTGGATTCACGGCTCAATTTCGAAGACCATATAGGAGCCGTGACCAGGGGGGCTTTTGCCCAGGTTCGCCTGGTGCGCCAGTTGCGTCCCTATCTGGACCGAGACGCCCTACGCACAGTTACTCATGCGCTTGTGACCTCCCGTTTGGACTACTGTAACGCTCTCTACATGGGGCTGCCCTTGAAGACCACTCGGAGGCTTCAACTGGTGCAGAATGCGGCCGCGCGAGTTGTAATGGGGGTTTCCCGATACTCCCATGTAACACCTCTACTCCGTGAGCTGCATTGGCTTCCGGTTGCCCTCCGGGTGAAATTCAAGGTGCTGGTTATCACCTATAAAGCCCTACATGGCCTGGGTCCGGGGTATCTGAGGGAACACCTGCTGCCGGCATCAAATGCCCTTCGCCCAGTGCGCTCCCACAGGGAGGGTCTGCTCAGGGTCCCGCCGGTAAGAGATTGCCGGCGGGTGACACCCAGGGATAGGGCCTTCTCGGTGGGAGCGCCTGCCCTCTGGAACCAGCTGCCGGTGGAGCTGAGGACTGCTCCCGACCTCCGATCATTCCGCCGGGGCCTGAAGACCTGGCTCTTCGAGCTCTCGGGCCCAGACTGAGGAGAAATTTTAATTTGGGTTTTTTTTTAATTGATTACAGGGCCAATTTAATATTTTTTAATTCGGTTCTTAAGTTTTGTATTTTGGATTTTAATTCCCTGTAAACCGCCCTGAGTCCTCAGGGAATAGGGCGGTATATAAATATAAATAAATAAATAAAATAAATAAATAAATCCCTAATCCTCACCCTTCATCCTGAAGCGTCCTTTCTAATCCTCGCCCACAACCCTTAACTCTTAATTCCTAATCCTCACCCTTAACCCTTACCCTCAGCCCGAACCCTTAATCCTAATTCCTAACCCCCACCTTTAGCCTAATCCTAATCCGTAATCCTTCGCCCTGATTCCCAAACCTCAGCCTTCACCCTAATCCGAACCCTTAATCCTTAACCCTAATTTCTAAGCCTCATCCTTAGTCCTAATCCCTTACCCCAAATCCTAGCCCTAATTCCTAGCCCTAATACTCAACCCTAGCCCTTGCCCTCAGCTGTAATCCCAATCTCTAACCCTAATCCTAACCCTTCATCCTTCACCGATTCCTAAACCTCACCCTTCACCCTAATCCGAAGCCTTCATCCTGAACCCTTAACCCCAATCCTTCCCCTTTTCCCTCTCCTTCCTTAATTCCTCCCGTACTTACTTCCTTCCCCCCTTTTCCCTCCCCTTCCTTCCCTCCTTCCTTCCCTTTTCCTCTCCTTCCTCCCTCCCTCCCTTCCATACTTCCTTCCCCCTTTTCCCTCCTTCCTGAATTCCTCCCGTACTTCCTCCCTCCCCCTTTCCCTCTTCCTTCCCTTTTCCTCTCCTCCCTCCCTCCCTTCCATACTTCCTTCCCCTTTTCCCTCTCCCTTTTCCTCTTGTACTTCCTCCCTCCCCCCTTTTCCCTCTCCTTCCTTAATTCCTCCCGTACTTCCTTCCTTCCCCTTTTCCTCTTCCTCCCTTCCCCCTACTTGCTTCCCCTTTTCCCTCTCCTTAATTCCTCCCGTACTTCCTTCCTGTTTTCGTCTCCTTCCTTCCTTCCCTTTTCCTCTTCCTCCCTCCCTTCCATACTTCCTTCCCCCTTTTCCCTCTCCTTCCTTAATTCCTCCCGTACTTCCTTCCTTCCCCCCTTTCCTCTCCTTTCTTAATTCCTTCCCCCTTTCCTCTCCTTCCATACTTCCTTTCCCCTTTTCCCTCTCCTTCCTTAATTCCTCCTGTACTTCCTTCCTTCCCCTTTTCCTCTCCTTCCTTCCTCTTTCCCCTCTCCTTCCTTCCTTTCCCTTTTCCCTCTCCTTCCTCAATTCCTCCCTCCCTCCCTTCCCCCCTTTTCCCCTCTCCTTCCTCCCTCCCATACTTCCTTCCCCTTTTCCCTCCCCTTCCTCAATTCCTCCCGTACTTCCTTCCTTCTCCTTTTTCCCTCTCCTTCCTCCCTCCCTCCCATACTTCCTTCCCCTTTTTCCCTCTCCTTCCTCCCTCCCTTCCATACCTCCTTCCCCCTTTTCCCTCTCCTTCCTTAATTCCTCCCTCCCTCCCTCCCTCCCTCCCATACTTCCTTCCCACTCTTCCCTCTCCTTCCTGAATTCCTCCACTTCCATACCTCCTTCCCCTTTTCCTCTCCTTCCTTAATTCCTCCCTCCCTCCCTCCCTCCCATACTTCCTTCCCACTCTTCCCTCTCCTTCCTGAATTCCTCCACTTCCTTCCCCTTTTCCTCTCCTTCCTTCCCCTTTCCCCTCTCCTTCCTTCCCCTTTCCCCTCTCCTTCCTTCCTTTCCCTTTTCCCTCTCCTTCCTGAATTCCCCCCTCCCTCCCTCCCTTCCCTTTTCTCTCTCCTTCCTTCCTCCCTCCCTCCCTCTACTTCCTTTCCCCCCTCTTCCCTCTCCTTCCTGAATTCCTCCCCTACTTCCTTCCTTCCCCTTTTCCTCTCCTTCCTTCCTCTTTCCCCTCTCCTTCCTTCCTTCCTTTCCCCTCTCCTTCCTCAATTCCTCCCTCCCTCCCTTTTTCCCTCTCCTTCCTCCCTCCCTCCCCTCCTTCCTTCCCCCTCTTCCCTCTCCTTCCTGAATTCCTCCCCTACTTCCTCCCCGCCTACCCTGGGAGAGTCCCGGGGAGGGCAGGGCAGCCTTGACGGCCTCCAAAGGCCCGCTCAGCAGCCGGAGGTTGGCGATGTGGAGGTTCATGGCCTTGTGCAGCTCCGTGTTGGTGAAGCTGGCCTTGCCGTGCGCCTCCCGGTACTTGGCCCACTCCTTGGCCACTTCGCCCAGCCCGGCCGGCGGGGAGGGGGAGGGGGAGGGCTCCGTCCGGCCCAGCGTTTCCCGCAGCTTTCGCTCCCGGGCCTCCTCTTCCTCCAGCAGCTCCTCGATCTCCCGCAAGGAGGCCTCCACGTCCGTGAAGACGCCCGAGAGGACTGCCGGGTTCGGTGGGGGGCGGGGAAGAGACGGGGAAGAAGGGAAGAGGGAGGGAGGGAGGGAAGGAGGAAGGAAGGAGGGAGGGAGGAAGGGAAGGAGGAAGAGAAAAGACGGGAACGTGACAAAGGGAGACGAGAAAGAAGGAAAGAGGGGGGGAGGGAGGGAAGGAGGAAGAGAAAAAAGGGGAATGTGAAAAAGGAAGGGAGGGAGGGGGACGAGGAAGGAAGGAAGGAGGGAGGGAGGAAAGGAGGAAGGGAAGGAGGGAGGAGGACAAGAAAGAATGAGAAGGGAGGGAGGGAGACGAGAAAGAAGGAGAGAGGGAGGGAAGAAGGAAGAGGGGAATTTGAAAAAGGGAGGGAGGGAGGGAGACGGGGAAGAAGGGAAGAGGGAGGGAGGAAGGGAAGGAAGGAAGGAAGGAGGGAGGGAAGGAGGAAGAGAAAAGAGAGGGGAATGTGAAAAAGGAAGGGAGACAAGAAAGAAGGAAAGAGGCAGGGAAGAAGGAAGGAGGGAGGAAGACAAGAAAAAATGAGAGGGAGGGAGGGAGACGAGAAAGAAGGAAAGAGGGAGGGAGGAAAGAAGGAAAAGGGGAATGTGAAAAAGGGAGGGAGGGAGGAAGAAGGGAAGAAGGAAGGAAAGAGGGAGGGAGGGAGGAAGGGAAGGAAGAAGGAAAGAGAGAGGGAAGAAGGGAAGAAGGAAGGAGGACAAGAAAGAATGAGAGGGAGGGAGGGAGACAAGAAAGAAGGAAAGAGGGAGGGACAAAAGAAGGAAAAGAGGGGAATGTGAAAAAGGGAGAAAGACAAGAAAAAATGAGAGGGAGGAAGACGAGAAAGAATGAAAGAGGGAGGGAGGGAGGAAGAGAAAAGAGAGGGGAAGGTGAGAAAGGAAAGGAAGGAGGGAAAAGAGGGGAATGTAAAAAAGGAAGGAAAGAAGGAAGGAAGGAGGGAAGAGAAAAGGGGAATGTGAAAAAGGGAGGAAGGAAGAAGAGAAAAGAGAGGGGAATGTGAAAAAGGAAGGAAGGAAGAAGAGAAAAGAGAGTAGAATGTGAAAAAGCAAAGAAGGAAGGAAGGAGGAAAAGAGAGGGGAATGTGAAAAAGGAAGGGAGGAAGGAGGGGAGAGAAAAGGGGAAGGTGAAAAAGGAAGGGAGGGAGGGAGGGAAGAAGAGAAAAGAGGGGAATGTGAAAAAGGAAAGAAGGAAGGAAGGAAGAAGAGAAAAGAGAGGGGAATGTGAAAAAGGAAGGGAGGAAGGAAGGAAGAAGAGAAAAGAGAGGAGAATGTGAAAAGGAAAGAAGGAAGGAAGGAAGAAGAGAAAAGAGAGGGGAATGTGAAAAAGGAAGGGAGGAAGGAAGGAAGAAGAGAAAAGAGAGGAGAATGTGAAAAGGAAAGAAGGAAGGAAGGAAGAAGAGAAAAGAGAGGAGAATGTGAAAAAGGAAGGGAGGAAGGAGGGGAGAGAAAAGGGGAAGGTGAAAAAGGAAAGAAGGAAGGAGGGAAGAGAAAAGGGGAACGTGAAAAAGGAAGGGAGGAAGGAAGGAAGAAGAGGAAAGAGAGGAGAATGCGAAAAAGGAAAGAAGGAAGAAAGAAGAGAAAAGAGAGAATGTGAAAATGGAAAGAAGGAAGGAGGGGAGAGAAAAGGGGAAGGTGAAAAAGGAAGGGAGGGATGGAAGAGAAGAGGGGAATGTGAAAAAGGCAGGCAGGGAGGGAAAAAGAAGAAAGAAGTAAAGAGGGGAGGGAGGGAGGAACGAAGGAGAGGGAGGAAGGGAAAAAAAAGAGAAAGAGAGAGGGATGTGAAAAAGGGGTTTCTCAACCCCACTGGACTTCTGCTCGCCACAATTCAGCTGGTCAGGCAGCTCAGGCTGGAGCTGCTAGTCCTCAGTGTCCTCCGAGCTTCCCTTCTGTCCCTGCCAGTGCTTGGCCTGCCCGCCGGCGCTTCCCCCACCCCTCCAGGGAAGCCCACCCCCACCCCAAACCAAGAACCCAACAATTTAGCGCACGCACACACACACACACACACCCTTCTTCCTCCGCCAGGGCAGGATTCGTCCTCGGGACCCTTACCTTGCATGGACTGGACCAGGTTTTTCACGGTCTCTGGGCGTACGCTGAGGGCCGCGCACTTCTCCATCAAGAGGGGCGGGATGTGGTCGTACATGTCGAGGTTGTCCACCGTCTCCGGGTCCAGCTGGAGCGAGTCCATGAACTGCCTAGCGCCAGACGAAACCCGGTTTAATCCCGGTTTGCACCGGAAGTCCTCGACTTTACCACCGCAACGGGGGGGGGGGGGAAGCCTCCCTCCCCCAACCTTTTCCGTCGCTTCAGTTGACTTTCGGGCCCCCACGACCTTTGGACGACCTTTCTCATTTCCGCCGCCGCCCTCCCCTCCGTCGTTAAGCGGAACCCCCCCCGCAGTCCCACGGTCGTGAAGCAAATCGGGCTTCCACGACCCGCCCCCACCGTCGCAAATGCGAGTCGGTCGCCGGGCGTCTGAATTTGGATGCGTCGGCCCCGGCGTTGCTGCGACGGTCGTGAAGTGTGTGTTAGGGGGGGGAAGGGGGGCAAAGCCGCCGTTTTCACGGACGTGGTGACTTTGGTCGCTAAAGGAAGCGTCGTGAAGTCGGAGTCACGTTGCGGGGATGTTCCTTTTTTTTTTTTTTACAGGAAAAAAAAAAGAACGTGCCACCGGTCCTCCGCTTACGACCGTAAATAAGGCAGCACAAATTTTCCGTTCTTAAGTGAGACCTGGGGGAGTTTTGCCCCACTTTACGACGCTTCTGGCCACCGCCGTTCAGTGACTCTCTGCGGTTGTTCAGTCAGCCACCCGGACGTTAAATGAATTTGGCTTCCTCATTGATTCTGTTCGCAAAAGGGGACCAGGTGAGCCCGGGATTGCTGCGACCGTCGTAAATACAAGTCGCTTGCCGAGCATCTGAATTTTGATCACTTGAGCCCGGGACGCTGCGACCGTCGTAAAGCGAAGTGTGAAAAACGGTCCGTCGTAATTTCGGTCACTAAGCGAATCGCTACCTGTCCAAGGATCCCTCTTTCTTCCTTCCCGGGCTTTTGAGCATGGGCTATGTGATCCCTCATCCCTTCCCAAACCCGTCTTAGGAAGAAAAAAAAAAAGACATACTCCAGGATCTCGTTCTTGCTGTCAATCGTGGCCATGACTTCCCTCAACAGCTTGGCTTTCTCCTCGCTGAGGACCAGAAACATGCGAGAGAGAAAAAAAAGAGAAGACGACTTCAGGTGGAGAAGAAGACAACTCAGCTTCTAGAATTTCAGGAGGGAACACCGTCAAGGACTTCGCTCCGGTCGGATCCGAACCCGGAGCTGAGCCGAGCTTCTGAAGGGTGGACGGTGGAACTCACCGCCACCAGATGGAACTCGACTCTTCCCCTGAGGAGCTTCTGGGGGCTCCAGCCGAGGCCAAATGACTGGCAGCAGCGGGGAAGAGTTCGAGTGCTCCGTCAGGAGGCTTCCCCAGCCAGGTGGTCCTGTGGAACCTCCGGCCACTAGAAGGGAGAACGGCTTCACGCCCTTTCGGAAGCCGCGGGCGTCCGTCCAAAGCGGGTTCGTCCTTACCTGTAGAGCGACGAGGCTTCGTGGGCCGCCATGGGTACCAGCTTGGCGAAAATATCCGGCCCGGTTACGGCTGGATCGGTGGGGTTGACGGGGAGGGCTTTGACCAACGACGCCCCTGCGGGGTAGACGCAGCAATGACGGGAGGTGCTCACAAGAGCCTCCCCCTCTCCCCCCCAGGCTTCGAGTGGTGCTCCTCGACGTACGACCGCAGTCAACAGCAGATTTTTCCAGAGGAGTGTAAAGCAGACCACGCCCGGATTTTTTTTTTTTACAACCGTTTCGGTTCTGAGGGGAACTCAACTTGGGTTGTTGAGTGAATCGCCCGGGCGTTAAATGGATCCGGTCTCCCATGCTGGGAAAGTCCCAAAGCGGGGATGGCCGGATACCCCTCGCCTCTCCCCCGGGGGATGCTTCCCACCGTCAGAAATACAATCGCCAAGCCAATTTTGGGTTTGGTGACGGTGGGGGCACGGCGACGGTCGTTCAGTGAGACAAAGGGACCGAAGTCATTTTCCCCATGTCGTAGTTACTTCAAATAGTCACTATATGAATGGGCGTAATTAGAGGACTACCTGTTCATGGTTACTCATTTTATAAGGGGGAGGGGGAAAAAAACCATACCAGTATGTTCTCGACTTACCAGCCCCAAATATCGTTAAGTGAGGGATAACAAATAGCGACCACAATGGCGCCCCAAATATCAGTTAAGTGAGGGATAACGAATAGCGACCACAATGGCGCCCCAAATATCCGCTAAGTGAGGGATAACAAATAGCGACCACAATGGCGCCCCAAATATCCGTTAAGTGAGGGATAACAAATAGCGACCACAATGGCGCCCCAAATATCCGCTAAGTGAGAGACAACAAATAGCGACCACAATGGCGCCCCAAATATCCGTTAAGTGAGGGATAACAAATAGCGACCACAATGGCGCCCCAAATATCTGTTAAGTGAGGGATAACAAATAGGAGTCTCAAATATCCGAGGCATAACAAATGTCTCACTTAACAATGGAAATTTTGGGCTCAATTGTGGTCATTAAGACAAGGACTGACGAGAATGCTTTTGGGGTTTTTTTCCCCAGTAAAAAAATTTGAGTTTTGCCCTGTTTTATGTCCTTTCCCGCCAACGTTGTTAAGTGAATCACTGCAAATAATGGTCGTTAAGGGAATCCTGCTTCCCCTGACTTCGCTTGGGATCACAGAGGAGCCCGGCACACCATGACCGTCGTAACTACGAGTCGGTCGGCAAGTTTCTGAATTGCGATTGTGGGACGCCGAAAGGGTCGTAAGTCACTTTGTGTGTGTGTGTGTGTGTGTGTGTGTGTGTGTGTGT
>CM044371.1:2497326-2505346 GCA_024294585.1 Vipera latastei
CACGAGAAGTCGGTTAGCTGCCATCGCAAACCGTGGTTTAAGCTCGGGAGGAATTCAGGATCCCAAGAAAAGAAAAATGGGGGGGGGGGAGGAGGAAAAAAAAAACAGCAGGAATTGAACGATTTTGATGGAAACCTTGGCATAAACCAACATCGCAGGCAGAAGCCGGATGCTGGCTTGAAAATCTTGCTTTGTTTCGTCCGGGGTGGGTAAAGGGGGGAATATGTGTCCACTTTTGTGTAACGCTAAACCCGAGTTTTGTGTAATTCTAAACCAGCATTTTGTCTAACGCTCAACCCGAGTTTTGTCTTAACGCTAAGCCCGAGTTTTTGTCTAACGCTAAACCACCATTCAGACAAGCTCAAGCCGTGGTTAAGGTCCTAATTTTAGACAAACTCGAGTTTGTCCCAAACTCTGGTTAATCCGAGCCTGGAAATCTTGCTTTTCTTCTCCCCCCCCCCCACCCCGTGTGGGCATGTGTCCCATGTTTTCTGTTAACATTAAACCAGAGATTTCGATTCTAACCGCCATTCAGACAACCTCACGCTGTGGCTAAGCTAATTCAGCATCCACCTGGAAGTGAACTCTGGTTTGGCACAAACTCTGGTTTAAGCCAAACGGGATGCTAGCCTGGAAATCTTGGGTTTTAGATGTGTGGGTACGTCCCCACGTTTTTGTGTTAACTGCTGCTCTAACCGCAGTTCAGGCAAGCTCCAGCTGTGGCTAAACTCCCAATTCAGGATTCGTATGCGAGTTAATTCCGGTTTGCGTCAAACTCTGGTTAAGCCAAGCCCGGAAATCTTTCCCCCCCCCCCCCATTTTTATTTTTTTTTGTTTTTGAGCGTGGGTACCCCCCGTTTTGTGCAACGCGAAACCAGAGGTTGCTACTCTTAACCGCGATTCGGACCACCTTCGCTCGTTCAGGATCCCCGCGTGCGTTAAACTCTGGTTTGTCACAAACTCTGGTTTAGCCCAGCTGGCTTGAGATTGCGGCACCTATCCAACCGAGATGCCTCTTCGGCGAGAAACCGACATCAGCCTCTTTGATTCCAGAGAAAGCGCAAAGCCCAGGCCTTTCTGGGAGGTTTTAAACCATGGCTTAGCGTTACACGTGTAAACTGGGCACCCGTATCAGTATTAAAAATCTATTTTTTATTTTAATTTTTTTTTTATTTACAGCTCGCCGGTGTGGGGTGGAGTAAATTTTTTTTGCAGGAGGGGGTATTATTGTGTAAGCTTCCGTGTTGTCGCCTTTTGCATTCGATGTCTGCGTCAGACTCGGAAAAGTGTGTGTGTGTGTGTGTGGGCGGGGGTTTGTGGGGAAAAATTGCTACCTCGGTTTATTTCAAACCAGCAATCCTGGTTTGTTCTCTCGGATGCCGGAGCTCCAGCTGACCCAGGTGGAATTGGCAAGGAAGCTTGCTTGCTTGCGTTTTGTAAAAAAATAAGGGGGGGGGCCGCGGGCCGACTTCCTAGCGCGCGGGCGAGGAAGGCGTATGGTTTGCGTAGTCCTCGCAGTTTGGCTCGGAACCGTCTGGGCGCGCGCCGATCTGCCGATCCAGGGAAAAATAATGTGCTTTTTTAAAGGTCTTGTGAATAAGTCTTCGGAGAGGGGGAGGGCGGGAAGGGGTCCGAAAAGATGGCTTCTTTTGTGCAAATAAATTGCCCGTGGTTTCAAAGCTGGCTGGTGTGTGATTATTTTTTTTATTCCGTTCCATTCCTATTCTGTTTTGTTGTTCCGTTCCGTTCCGTTCTGTTCTTCCATTCTATATTTTCTAGTCTAGCCTATTTCTATTCTAGTCTCTATTCTAGTCTCTTATTCTGTTCTGTTCTTCCATATTTTCTAGTCTACCTCTATTTCTATTCTCTGTTCTGTTCTGTTCTTCCATCTCGATATTTTCTAGTCTAGTCTATTTCTATTCTGTTCTCTGTTCTGTTCTGTTCTTTCATTCCATATTTTCTAGTCTAATCTATTTCTATTCTCTTCTCTGTTCTGTTCTGTTCTTTCATTCCATATTTTCTAGTCTAGTCTAGTTCTATTCTGTTCTCTGATCTGTTCTGTTCTCTCCATATTTTCTAGTCTAATCTATTTCTCTTCTCTTCTCTGTTCTGTTCTGTTCTTCCATTCCATATTTTCTAGTCTAATCTTTTTCTATTCAATTCTCTGTTCTGTTTCTGTTCTTCCGTTCCATATTTTGTAGTCTAGTCTATTTCTATTCTCTTATTCTGTTCTGTTCTTCCATATTTTCTAGTCTAGTCTATTTCTATTCTGTTCTCTGTTCTGTTCTGTTCTTCCATTCCATATTTTCTAGTCTAATCTATATTCTATTCTCTGTTCTGTTATTCCATTCCATATTTTCTAGTCTAGTCTATTTCTGTTCTGTTCTCTGTCTGTTCTTTCATTCCATATTTTCTAGTCTAGTCTATTTCTATTCTCTTCTCTGTTCTGTTCTGTTCTTCCATTCCATATTTTCTAGTCTAGTCTATTTCTGTTCTGTTCTCTGTTCTGTTCTTTCATTCCATATTTTCTAGTCTAGCCTATTTCTATTCTAGTCTCTATTCTAGTCTCTTATTCTGTTCTGTTCTTCCATATTTTCTAGTCTAGTCTATTTCTATTCTCTGTTCTGTTCTGTTCTTCCATTCCATATTTTCTAGTCTAGTCTATTTCTGTCCTGTTCTGTTCTTTCATTCCATATTTTCTAGTCTATAGTTCTGTTCTGTTCTCTGATCTGTTCTGTTCTTCCCCATATTTTCTAGTCTAATCTATATCTATTCTCTGTTCTGTTCTTCCATTCCATATTTTCTAGTCTAGTCTATTTCTATTCTGTTCTCTGTTCTGTTCTTTCATTCCATATTTTCTAGTCTAGTCTATTTCTATTCTCTTATTCTGTTCTGTTCTTCCATATTTTCTAGTCTAGTCTATTTCTATTCTGTTCTCTGTTCTGTTCTTCCATTCCATATTTTCTAGTCTAGTCTATTTCTATTCTCTTATTCTGTTCTGTTCTTCCATAGTTTCTAGTCTAGTCTATTTCTATTCTGTTCTCTGTTCTGTTCTGTTCTTTCATTCCATATTTTCTAGTCTAATCTATATTCTATTCTCTGTTCTGTTATTCCATTCCATATTTTCTAGTCTAGTCTATTTCTATTCTCTTCTCTGTTCTGTTCTGTTCTTCCATTCATATTTTCTAGTCTAATCTATATTCTCTGATCTGTTATTCCATTCCATATTTTCTAGTCTAGTCTATTTCTGTTCTGTTCTCTGTTCTGTTCTTTCATTCCATATCTTCTAGTCTAGTCTATTTCTATTCTCTGTTCTGTTCTGTTCTTCCATTCCATATTTTCTAGTCTAATCTATATTCTATTCTCTGTTCTGTTATTCCATTCCATATCTTCTAGTCTAGTCTATTTCTGTTCTGTTCTCTGTTCTGTTCTTTCATTCCATATTTTCTAGTCTAGCCTATTTCTATTCTAGTCTCTATTCTAGTCTCTTATTCTATTCTGTTCTGTTCTTCCATATTTTCTAGTCTAGTCTATTTCTATTCTCTGTTCTGTTCTGTTCTTCCATTCCATATTTTCTAGTCTAGTCTATTTCTATTCTCTTATTCTGTTCTGTTCTTCCATATTTTCTAGTCTAGTCTATTTTTCTATTCTGTTCTCTGTTCTGTTCTGTTCTTCCATTCCATATTTTCTAGTCTAATCTATATTCTATTCTCTGTTCTGTTATTCCATTCCATATTTCTAGTCTAGTCTATTTCTATTCTCTTCTCTGTTCTGTTCTGTTCTTCCATTCCATATTTTCTAGCCTAGTCTATTTCTGTTCTGTTCTCTGTTCTGTTCTGTTTTTTCATTCCATATTTTCTAGTCTAGTCTAGTCTATTTCTATTCTCTTATTCTGTTCTTCCATATTTTTCTAGTCTAATCTATTTCTATTCTATTCTCTGTTCTGTTCTTCCATTCCATTTATTTAGAAGACAAGAGGAAAAAAACTAGAATGGAATAGGACAGAATAGAAAAAAATACCATACAGAACTGAACAGAATAGGGGGGGAAAAAAACAATAGAATACAGAAAAGAAAACGGAATGGGCGGGAAAAAATGGAACTCAACACAGAACAGAATAGAGAATAGGACCGAATAGAAACAGCGGAAGAAAATCACAGCCGGAAGAGACCTCAAGAGGTCATCCAGCCCAACCCCCCTCACCCGGTTCAAAGCAGCAGACCTTAATATACCAATCACCCATCTTTTTCTGAATCTGCTGGATTTAGCAGCCTGCTAAGGAGATGATGCCAGGATCCTCCTAAGCTAGGATGGGCCGGCATCAATTCCAAAGCCGACATCCTAAAAAGTAGTAGCCGGGAGTTTCCCGTCGAAGGCATCTCGGAGGAGTTCACAAGCCTCGTTTCCGCTAAGATGGCTTCCTCCTAAACACCCCCCCCCCGAGACCTTTTTAAAGTCCTCCTTAAGACCCGGATAAGGACGGGGCGGGTCGCTAGATTACAGCCCCCCAAAATAGCAAAAGGCTTTGTAGTACTTCGAAAACGGGCCCGCAAGGAGGAAGCTAACCCAAGCCCAGATCTTTCCTAGGTTTTCAGAAGCTCAAACCAGGGTTAATCCAACTTGGGTAATTTTAAGACAGCTGGCCTGCTTTAAGAGGGGGGGAGTGTCTTCCACTCCCAGAATCCCCCAGATGGCCTGCTTTATGTGGGGTGAATTCCAAATCGTAGAATCGCCCAGTCGCCGTGCTTTTTAAGAGGGGTGGCCTTCCGATCCCAGAATCCCCCAGCTGACATGTTTTAAGAGGAGAGGACTTCCACTCCCAGAATCCCCCCCAGGTGACCTGCTTTAAGAGGGGTGGATTCCAACTCCCAGAATTGCCCCAGCCGGCATCCTTTAAGAAGGGAGGACCAACTCCCAGAATCCCCCAGCTGACATGCTTTAAGAGGGGTGGTCTTCAACTCCCAGAATCCCCCAGTCACCATGTTTTAAGAGGGGAGGGCTTCAACTCCCAGAATCCCCAAGATGGCTTGCTTTAAGAGGAGTGCGCTTCCGCTCCCAGAATCCCCCAGCCAGGATGCTTTAAGGGGGTGGATTCCAACTCCCAGAATCCCCCAGCCGGCATGATTTAACAGGAGGACCACTCCCAGAATTCACCAGCTGGCCTGCTTTAAGAGGGAGGACTTCCGCTCCCAGAATCCCCCAGTCGGCCTGCTTTAAGAAGGGAGGACTTCAACTCCCAGAATCCCCCAGTCGGCATCCTTTAAGAGGGGGAGACTTCCGCTCCCAGAATCCCCCAGTTGGCCAGCTTTAAGAAGGGAGGACTTCAACTCCCAGAATCCCCCAGCCGGCATCCTTTAAGAGGGGGAGACTTCCACTCCCAGAATCCCCCAGCTGGCCTGTTTTAAGAGGGGGACTTCCACTCCCATAATCCCCCCAGATGGCCTGCTTTAAGAGGGGTGGGCTTCCGCTCCCAGAATCCCCCAGCCAGGATGCTTTAAGAAGGGAGGACTTCAACTCCCAGAATCCCCCAGTTGGCCTGCTTTAAGAAGGGAGGACTTCAACTCCCAGAATCCCCCAGCCGGCATCCTTTAAGAGGGGGAGACTTCCGATCCCAGAATCCCCCAGCTGGTTTGTTTTAAGAGGGGGACTTCCACTCCCATAATCCCCCCAGATGGCCTGCTTTAAGAGGGGTGAGCTTCCGCTCCCCAGAATCCCCCAGCCAGGATGCTTTAAGGGGGTGGATTTCAATTCCTAGAGTCGCCCAGCTGGCATGCTTTAAGAAGGGAGGACTTCAACTCCCAGAATCCCCCAGTTGGCCTGCTTTAAGAAGGGAGGACTTCAACTCCCAGAATCCCCCAGCCGGCATGCTTTAAGAGGGGGAGACCTCCGCTCCCAGAATCCCCCCCGCCGGCCTGCTTTAAGAGAGGGGGCGGGGTCTTCCGCTCCCAGAATCCCCTAACTGGCATGTTTTCAGATTTTTTTTGCTTTGTGGGGGATTCTGGGAGCGGAAGTCCCTTTGCCTTCAAAAGTTGCCCACGGCTTTCCGACATTACGTTTCCTCACCAAGCTGTTGGTTGGTTGGGTTTCCTATTAACTATGAAGCTGTGTGGGCGGGTGGGTGGACTACATAACCTGTTTTTCTCGCCATTGGAGCAACATGGATTTATGTCCTTGATTCCTTTCCTTTTATTTCTTGCTCCCTTCACCCCCTCCGTTCCTCCTCCTGCTTTAACTCCCAAAGCTACTCCGGGTTTACTCCAGATTCTCCTCCAGTTGGCAAATCAAGAGGATCCGGTTCCTCTTTCGGAGTGGGAGACAAGAGAAATGGGGACCCCCCCCCAAATAGGGGGTGGGATCCACCAGATTTCGTCCCCGTCCCCCGTCCCGCCCCCGCCTTGGGACTGCTTCCGAAACGGATCCCGGAGACAGGATTCCCCCGTGCAAACTTGGCACGGCCTTCGCCTGCCCACAGAGAGCTGAGTCACGGTATCGAGTTCGGGAAGCGCCAGCTGCTAAAGCCAGCCGGATCTGGCAGCAGAGAGGAATCTTGCTGCCGGGCAGGGATCAAAAAGGCTCTTGCTAACCGTCCACAGGCCCCGGGGGAGAGAAGGCTCTTGGAGCATCCCGGTTGGGGGATTCTGGGAGGTGAAGTCCTCCCCTCTTAAAACAGGCCGGCTGGGGAATTCTGGGAGTTGAAGTCCTCCCTCTTAAAGCATCCTGGTTGGGGGATTCTGGGAGTGGAAGTCCTCCCCTCTTAAAGCATCCTGGTTGGGGGATTCTGGGAGTGGAAGTCCTCCCCTCTTAAAGCAGGCCGGCTGGGGCATTGTGGGAGTGGAAGTCCTCCCTCTTAAAGCATCCTGGTTGGGGTATTCTGGGAGTGGAAGTCCTCCCCTCTTAAAGCATGGCTGGTTGGGGGATTCTGGGAGTGGAAGTCCTTCCCTCATAAAGCATCCTGGCTGGGGGATTCTGGGAGGTGACGTCCTCCCCTCATAAAGCATGGCCGGTTGTGGGATTCTGGGAGTGGAAGTCCAGTCCTTTTAAAGCATGGCTGGCTGGGGCATTCTGGGAGTGGAAGTCCTCCCTCTTAAAGCATCCTGGTTGGGGGATTCTGGGAGTGGAAGTCCTCCCCTCTTAAAGCAGGCCGGCTGGGGCATTCTGGGAGTTGAAGTCCTCCCTCTTAAAGCATGGCTGGTTGGGGGATTCTGAGAGTGGAAGTCCTCCCCTCTTAAAGCAGGCTGGCTGGGGCATTCTGGGAGTTGACGTCCTCCCCTCATAAAGCATGGCCGGTTGGGGGATTCTGGGAGTTGAAGTCCACTCCTCTTAAAGCAGGGGTCTTCAAACCTGGCACTTTTATGACTTTTATGACTGCTTTAAAACAATCCAACTGGAGAATTCTGGGATTTGAAGTCCACACCCATTAAAGCATGCCAGCTGGGGGATTCTGAGAGAGGAAGTCCACCCCACTGAAAACATGGCTGGGTGGGGGATTCTGGGAGTGGAAGTCCCGGCCTTTTAAAGCATACCGGCCAGGGGATTCTGGGAGTGGAATTCCCCCCCTCTTAAAACAGGCTGCCTGGGGGATTCTGGGAGTGGAAGTCCTCCCCTCTTAAATCATGCCAGCCAGGGGATTCTGGGAGTGGAGGTCCACCCCTCTTAAAGCATGCCAGCTGGGGGTTTCTGGGAGCTGAAGTCCTACCTTCTTAAAGCACGCCGTCTGGGGGATTCTGGGAGTGGAAGTCCTCCCCCCCTCTTAAAGCATGCCGGCTGGGGGATTCTGGGAGTGGAAGTCCACCCCACTGAAAACATGGCTGGCTGGGGGATTCTGGGAGTTGAAGTCCCGTCCTTTTAAAGCATGCCGGCCGGGGGATTCTGGGAGTGGAAGTCCTCCCCTCTTAAATCATGCCAGCCAGGGGATTCTGGGAGCTGAAGTCCTACCTTCTTAAAGCATGCCGGCCAGGGGATTCTGGGAGTGGAATTCCCCCCCCCTCTTAACACAGGCTGGCTGGGGGATTCTGGGAGT
>CM044371.1:2505846-2510846 GCA_024294585.1 Vipera latastei
GGATTCTGGGAGTGGAAGTCCAGCTGTCTTGAAGTTGCGGAGGTGGAGAAACCACAAGCCCGGAAACCGCTTGTGGTTCTGTGTGCAAGGGACCAGTGCCGATACATTGCTGCTACCTGGTGTGTCTTTCTCAGGCGACGAAGCGGAACAGCGTGAAAGGGAGGACAAATCCGGAAAATCCCCAGGGAAAAGCCAGCCAAGGTGCCGCCCGGTTTGTTTTTGTTTCATTTATTAACAAAAGCCACAAGGCCGCCGCCTGCCTGCTGGGTGACTCTGGAAAAGCAGGGTTGGAAGGGACCTGGGAGGTCATCCAGTCCAGCCCCCCTGCTCGAGCCGGAGAGCCTTACAGAATCATGGAAAAGCCGGGTTGGAAGGGACCCGGGAGGTCATCTAATCCAACCCCCTGCTCAAGGTGGAGAGCCTTGCAGAATCATGGAAAAGCCGGGTTGGGAGGGACCCGGGAGGTCAACTAGTCCAGCCCCCCCTGCTCAAGCAGGAGACCCTGACAGAATCATAGAATGACAGAGTTGGAAGGGACCTCGGAGGTCATCTAGTCCAGCCCCTCTGCTCGAGCCGGAGAGCCTTACAGAATCATGGAAAAGCCGGGTTGGAAGGGACCAGGGAGGTCATCTAGTCCAGCCCCCCTGCTCGAGCTGGAGAGCCTTACAGAATCATGGAAAAGCCGGGTTGGAAGGGACCCGGGAGGTCATCTAGTCCAATCCCCCCCCCTGCTCGAGCAGGAGACCCTGACAGAATCATAGAATAACAGAGTTGGAAGGGACCTCGGAGGTCATCTAGTCCAACCCCCTGCTCAAGGCGGAGAGCCTTGCAGAATCATGGAAAAGCAGAGTTGGAAGGGACCTGGGAGGTCATCTAGTCCCTTTTTACAAAAATCTGGGTGGGACGGAGGGAGGGAGGAAGAGAGAGAGCGTGAGAAAGAGAGACATGGAAAGAAAGAGAGAGAGAGAGAAAGGGAGAAAAAGAAAGACAAACGGAGACAGAAAGAGAAAGAAAAAGAAAGTAAAGAGGAAATAGAAAGAGAAGGAAAGAAGAGACAGAAAGAGAGAAAGAAAGAGAAAAAGAAAGTGACAAAGTGAAAGAAGTAAAAGAGAGACAGAAAGAAAAAGGGAGAGAGAGAAAGAGAGAGAGAAACGGGGACAGTAAGACAGAAAGAGAAAGGAACTAAAAAAGAGAAATAGCGAGAAAGATAAGGAATGAAAAAGAGACACAGAAAAAAGGAAGACAGAAAGAAAGAGGCAGAAAGAAAAAATAAAGAGAGAGAAAAAAAATATAGATAGGAAAACAGAAAATGTGAGAGAAAGAAAAAAGAGAAAAAGAGACAGATAGAGAGGAAGAAAGAAAAAGAGAGAGAAAGAGACGGAAAAGAGAGAGAAAGAGACAAAAGACCGAAAGAGAGAAAGAATGGAGAAGAGAAAGGCAAGGAAAAAAGAGAAAGAGAAAGGAAGAGACAAAGACAGGAAAGAAAAAGAAAGAAAGAAAGAGAAAGAGAAAAAAACATAAATAGAGAAAGACAGAAATAAAGAAAGAGAGAGAGAGAAAGAGAAAGAAGTAAAAAGAGGCAGGCAGAGACGAAAGACACACACACACAGAGAGAGAGAGAGAGAGAGAGAGAGAGAGAGAGACAAAGACAGGAAAGAAAGAAAAAGAAAAGAAAGAGAGAAAATAAAAAGAGGCAGAGACAAAAGAAAGAAAGAAAGAAAGAAAGAAAAAGAGAGAAAGAGACAGACCAAGACAAAAAAAAGGAAGAAAAAGGGGAAAAGAAAAGGAAAAGCGAGAAAGAGAGAAAAGTCCGAAAGAGAGAAAGAAAAGAGAAGAGAAAGGCAAGGAAAAAAGACAGAAACAGACAGGAAAGAAAGAAAAAGAAAGAGAGAGAGAGAGAAGGACAGAGAGAGAGAGAGAGAGAGAGAGAGAGAGAGAGAGAGAGAGAGAGAGAGAAAGGGGCGTGTCTCGCCTGGGCCTCGGCCCCGCCCCTTCAGCCTCTCCAGCTCTTCGCCCCTCCCACCCCACCCCACCACCCTCCCACGTCCCGCGCACGCGCGCGCGCGCCTCCCGACAGCCTCGCTCGCGCCCTCTTCTTTGGCGCCGCGCGGCCTTCTCCTCCTCCCTTTTCCCACCACCACCCCCCTCTCCCCGCCCCCCGCGCGTTTCCAATTGGCCGCCGCCCGGAATCCCCGGCTTTTGATTGGGTCCCCGAGCCGGGGAGGGCAGCCAGGTTAGGCTGCGCTCAGCCAAAGGCCTAAGCCTTGGCCTAGCCTAGGCGGGGCGGCTCCTCCCGCCGGGCGCGCCGCCGGCCTTGGAGTGACAGGGCAGGCTGCGGCTGGAGGACGCTGGCCGCCGGCGGCTGCTGCTGCTGCTGCTGCCTTCGCCCGCTCGGAGCCGAAGCCGCCGCCTCCTCCTCCTCCGTCTGCCAGCCACGGTAAGCCGGAGCCCCGTCGCCCCCCCCCCCCCCGCGGACGCCCCGGCTCTTCTTTTTGCCCCCCTCCCCTTTTTCTGGGCGCCCGGGGGCGCCGCCTTGACGCTGTAGGGAGGGAAGCCCTGGCCTTGCTAAGGGAGGGCTTGGGCGTTGTCTGGGGGGCTGCAAACTGGGTGTGTGTGTGTGTGTGTGTGTGTGTGTAAGTAAGGGGGGGGTTTCAATGCTGCAATGCTGTGCAATTGGGGAGGGGGGGCCCCGCCCTTCTCTGCCCCCTTTTTTTTTGCAATTTGCACACACACACACACACACACACACACACACAGAAAGACACATTGAAAAGCAAAAAGGAAAAAAAAAACTCTTTGCAAACTTGGGTTGAGCTTTTTTTTGGGGGGGGTTTGGGTTTTTTGGGGGGTTTTTTTCAGGCTCTCCGTTGCTTTTTTTCTTCTTCTTCTTTTTAGTTTTAGTTTGCCAACTTTTTCCCCCTCCCCCTTTGGAGGGGGGAATTATTATTATTATTATTATTATTATTATTATTTATTTATTATTATTATTATTATTATTATTATTATTATTATTATTATTATTATGGTTAGGGTTATTTTTGGCCAGGCTTATCACTTGCTTTTTTTTTAAAAAAAATGATGATGATGATGATGATGATGATATTGGGAGAGGGGGGCGGTTTGCAAACTTTTTCCCTTTTGGGGGGAGAGATTCTATGTATATGAGATGATGATGATGATGATGATGATGATGATGATGATTGGAAGGGGCAGTTGGTTTGCAAACTTCTTCCCTTTGGGGGGGAGAGATTCTTCTTTTGTTGGGGGGGCAGGCTATCAATTGCTTTTTAAAAAATTATTATTATTATTATTATTATTATTATTATTATTATTATTATTATTATTATTATTATTATTATTATTATTGGAAGGGGCAGTTGGTTTGCAAACTTCTTCCCTTTTGGGGGAAGAGATTCTTCTTCTTTTGTTGGGGGGGCAGGCTATCAATTGCTTTTAAAAAAATTATTATTATTATTATTATTATTATTATTATTATTATTATTATTATTATTATTATTATTATTATTATTATTGGAAGGGGCAGTTGGTTTGCAAACTTCTTCCCTTTTGGGGGAAGAGATTCTTCTTCTTTTGTTGGGGGGGCAGGCTATCAATTGCTTTTTAAAAAATTATTATTATTATTATTATTATTGGAAGGGGTAGTTGGTTTGCAAACTTCTTCCCTTTGGGGGGGGAGAGATTCTTCTTTTGTTGGGGGCAGGCTATCAATTGCTTTTTAAAAATTATTATTATTATTATTATTATTATTATTATTATTGGAAGGGGCAGTTGGTTTGCAAACTTCTTCCCTTTTGGGGGAGAGATTCTTCTTTTTTGGGGGGCAGGCTATCAATTGCTTTTTTAAATAATAATAATAATAATAATAATAATATAATAATAAATAGGAAGGGGCAGTTGGTTTGCAAACTTTTTACCTTTGGGGGGGAGACGTGGGAATTATTCTTGGTTTTTTTGGCCAGGCTATCAATTGCTTTATTATTATTATTATTATTATTATTATTATTATTATTATTGTTATTTGGGGAGGGAGCAGTTGGTTTGCAAACTTTTTCCCTTTGAGGGGCAATAGAGGGAGATTCTGAATTTTTTGGGGGGGCAGGCTATCAATTGATTATTATATTATTATTATCATTATTATTATTATTATCATTATCATTATCATTATTATTATTATTTGGGGAAGGAGCAGTTGGTTTGCAAACTTTTTCCCTTTTGGGGGAGAGTGGGCAATGAATCTTATTTTTTTGCAATTCTTATTTTTTGCATATATTTTTTTTGGCCAGGCTATCAATTGCTGCATCACCACCACCACCACCACCATTATTATTATTATTATTATTATTATTATTATTATTATTATTATTATTATTATTAGGGGCTAGGGGAGTGGGTTTGCAAACTTTCCCCCCCCCCCCCCGTTTGGTGGAGATGGGGAGGGCACGGAAATAACGATTCTTCTTATTTTTTTTGCAATCCTATAAATTGCTTTCCCCCCCCTTTTTTTTTCTTTTTCTTAGATTTTTTTTTTTTGGTTGGGGGGGGCTCGTTTTGCAAACTTTCTCCCCTTTGGGGAGGGGTTCTTATTTTTTTTATTTTTTTTATTTTTCTTTTGCAAAAGTGGGGGGGAAACAGCTTGCAAAGAGAAAAGGGGGCGTCCTTGGATGCTCCAAAGAAATGTTTTGGGGGTGGTTTTTTTTTTTTTTTGGCAAGCCAGCCAGCAAAAAAAAAAAAAGGGGGGGGTGCTCTTTGCAAATAAATGGCTTTAGGGCCATCTATGCCATTCAGCGAGGAGGGAGGGAGTTTGGGAAGGAAAGTTGCAACCTCATCCGGAGGCCCATCATCCTGGTCCTTAGGGTTTATGGGCCTTGGCCTAAGGAGGAAGAGGAGGAGGAGGAGGGAACAAGAGCCTTGCTGCGGCAAAGCCGTGGAATAAAGCCGCGTAAATATATTATTCACGTCGATATCTAGGTGCATGCCAT
>CM044371.1:2515846-2588346 GCA_024294585.1 Vipera latastei
GATATGAATAGATATAATGGAGAGAGAGATGGAGAGAGAGTGAAGATATGAATAGATATAGGGGAGAGAGAGAGAGATGGAGAGAGTGAAGATATGAATAGATATAGTGGAGAGAGAGATGGATAGAGAGTGAAGGTATGAATAGATAGAATGAAGAGAGAGAGAGATGGAGAGAGTGAAGATATGAATAGATATAATGGAGAGAGAGAGATGGAGAGAGAGATATGAATAGATAGTTATGAATAAATAGATGGATAGATGGTTAGCCGGATACAGACATTAATTTATGCATTTAGGGTTTCCCTGTAATGGCGTCGGCCGAGGCTCAAGTCACCTTGTGGCCGGCCAATGTGATAACTCAGTAATTTAAAATAAATTTTAAAAAAAAATCAAGGCAAACAAACATCTGCCCGGCGCAGCTGTGATCCGTCCCGGAGGACCACGGTTTACTTAACACCGATCCTAGTTTGTTTTCCTCCCACCCACCCCCGAAAAAAATAAACCCCTTTCCTGGTTAGCCGTGCCCCTCCTTTTGCCCGTCCAAAGAGACGTGCCCCTCCCTCCTCTGCCAAACTTGGGATCCGACCAGGATATTGGGCTTTGATTTTTTGGGGGGGTGGGTGGGCTTTATTGCCCCCACCCCGTCCTCTCCCTTCCTTCCTGCCGGCTCTCGTGGAGATTTAAATCACCGGCTATTTATACCGACTCGTCATATCTGGATTTAGCAACAGCAGCTGCCGTTGCCGAAGTATTAAACGGGGGGGGGAGCTTGGGGGGGGGGGGCGCGCCGGCGATGCCCGGAGCTGCTTGGGGTAGCTTTTTTTTTTTTTAACTTCCAGAGTTGAGGAGGGGGCTTCTGTCAATCACCCCACCTCCCCCCTCTTTGCTATATTTTTTCCTATTTGCTTTCTCTGTTTTTTTTTTTTTTTGCTTTCGTGGAAAGGCTTGCCAAATTTAAAAAAAAATGGTGCGATTCTGGTGCAAAGTTTTGAGAGTTTCCACCTGGTCCTCGGCTTAACGACGGCGAAAGAGCCCCCCCCCGATCTCCGTGGTTCGGCGAGGCCTCTTGTTTGACGTGAGTTTGGGGTCCCCTTTCCGGCCGACGTCGTTCGGTTGAATATCCCGGCCGGTTGCAAAGGGGAGCCACACGGTCGTTAAGCGAATCCGGCTTGGTAGGGAGGTGGCCCAAGGGGACGGCGGGGCCCCGGGACGCTCGGGCCGTCATCAATCCGAGTCGGAGGCCAAGCCTCTCGGTTTTGATTTCCCCCCGACCGCCGGGCTGCGATCGTCATGACGCGGTCAAAAGTCAACAGCGTTCAGTGAGAACGGTCAGTAAGCGAACAGCTGTAAGCCGAGGACTTCCCGCATTGCGTGATTTTTGTTTCGTTTGGTGCTTGAGTGAAGCCCGACGTTCCTGCACGGAGAAGTTTTTTTTTTTTTTTTTTTTTTTGAAATGTGTGGTCTGCAAATGCTTTCTCTCTTAATTCTAATTTCATTTTATTTTTTGGCTGGGATTCTCAGGCTGTTTATGCGTCTCTGACCTCGGCATTCCTGGCAGAGAAAGAGCCGGAAAACTTCCTAAAATCTGAGGTTTCCGCTTGGCTTTCTCGTAAAAAAAATGAAGTTTCTGTTTCACTTTTGTCGTAAAATCTGAAGTTTCCGTTCCGGGTCGTCGTAAAAAATATGAAATTTCTGTTCTGCTTTGTCATCAAAGATGAGGTTTCCGTTCATCTTTGTCTTAAAAAATGAAGGTTTTTGTTTTTCCTGTTTCATAAAATCAGACTTTCTGTTCCAGTTTGTCGTAAAACCTGAAGTTTCTCTTCCGCTTTGTCCTAGAAGACGAAGTTTCCGTTCGGCTTCATACTAAAAGACGAAGTTTCCGTTCCGCTTAGTTGCAAAAGATGAAGTTTCTGTTCCGGTTTGTCGTAAAAAATGAAGTTTCCGTTCCGCTTCGTCACAAAAGTCGAAGTTTCTGTTCCGCTTAATCGCAAAAGTTTTCGTTCTGCAAAAATTGAAGTTTCTGTTCTGCTTCATCATAAAAGACGAAGTTTCCGTTCTGCTTGGTCGCAAAAAATGAAGTTTCCGTTCTGCTTCGTCGTAAAAGATGAAGTTTCCGTTCCGCTGAGTTGCAAAAGACATCATTTCCGTTCTGCTTAGATACAAAAGATGAAGTTTCTGTTCCGGTTTGTCGTAAAAAATGAAGTTTCCGTTCCGCTTCATCACAAAAGTCGAAGTTTCTGTTCTGCTTAATCACAAAAGTTTTCGTTCCGCAAAAATTGAACTTGCTATTCTGCTTCATCGTAAAAGATGAAGTTTCCGTTCCGCTTAGTCTCAAAAGATGAAGTTTCCGTTCCGCTTTGTCGCAAAAGATAAAGTTTCTGTTCCCTTTGTCGTAGAAGATGAAGTTTCCGTTCCGCTGAGTTGCAAAAGACATCATTTCCGTTCTGCTTAGATACAAAAGATGAAGTTTCTGTTCCGGTTTGTCGTAAAAAATGAAGTTTCCGTTCCGCTTCATCACAAAAGTCGAAGTTTCTGTTCTGCTTAATCACAAAAGTTTTCGTTCCGCAAAAATTGAACTTGCTGTTCTGCTTCATCGTAAAAGATGAAGTTTCCGTTCCGCTTAGTCTCAAAAGATGAAGTTTCCGTTCCGCTTTGTCGCAAAAGATAAAGTTTCTGTTCCCTTTGTCGTAGAAGATGAAGTTTCCGTTCCGCTGAGTTGCAAAAGACATCATTTCCGTTCCGCTTAGATGCAAAAGATGAAGTTTGTGTTCCGTTTTCTTCTGCTTAGTCACAAAAGACGAAGTTTCTGTTCTTAATCACAAAAGTGTTCGTTCTGTTCTGCTTCATCGTAAAAGATGAAGTTTCCGTTCCGCTTAGTCTCAAAAGACGAATTTTCCGTTCCGCTTTGTCGCAAAAGATAAAGTTTCTGTTCCCTTTGTCGTAGAAGATGAAGTTTCCGTTCTGCTTAGTTGCAAAAGACATCATTTCCGTTCCGGTTAGATGCAAAAGATGAAGTTTGTGTTCTGTTTTGTCGTAAAAAAGTTGCTGTTCCCTCTCTCGTAGAAGGTGAAGTTTCCGTTCCGCTTAGTCTCAAAAGATGTTTCTGTTCCGCTTAATCACGTAAGGTTTCATTCCCGTTCATCGCAAAAGATGACGTTTCCGTTCCGCTTGGTCGCAAAAAATGAAGTTTCCGTTCTGCTTCATCGTAAAAACTGAAGTTTCTGTTCCGCTTTGTCGTACAAGATGAAGTTTCCGTTGCGCTTAGTCACAAAAGTTTTCTTTCCGCAAAAATTGAAGTTTCCGTTCTGCTTCATCGTAAAAGATGAAGTTTCCGTTCCGCTTAGTTGCAAAAGACAAACTTTCCATTCCGCGTAGTCACAAAAGACGTTTTTGTTCCGCTTTCTCGTAAAAAAATGAAGTTTTCCTTTGTCTTCATCGTAGATTTAGTCGCAAAAGATGAAGTTTCCGTTCCGCATAGTCACAAAAGAAGTTCCGATCTGCTTCATCGTAAAATCTGAAGTTTCACATTCGACTTTGTAGAGACGTTGTTGGTAAATTAGAGAGCCACATGCTTTGGCAGTCCAAATCGGGAAACCCACAATTGTTTTGCGATGCGACACCAGAAAAAGGTTGTGTTTCTCAGGACGGAAGTGGAGGGGTCGAGTCGGAGAGCTTGTAGGGATCTCGACGGATAGTCCTCGCCTTACGACCACGGTCGGGACTCGAATTTCTGTTGCTAAGCGGAACGTGCTGCTTTTGTGATCTTGACAGACGTTTTCTTTGGTCGCGGTTGTTCAGTAAACCATGGCATTCGTTGAGCGAATTACACGGTCATTAAGCAAGGCAGGCTGTCCCCATTTGACGGAAGCCGCCTGGGATGGTCGTAAATGGAGGATCATGTGGGTAACACGACCGCGGGGGGCATGCCCTCATAAGTCACGTGGTCAAAATTTGGACAGTTGGTAACTGACTCATATTTACGACGGTTGCAGTGTCCCGGGGTCACACCTTCCGATGAGAAAGTCAGTGGGGAAGCCGTATGAGGTAGTTATCAACCGTGTGAAGTACTTACCAACTGCAATGATTCGCTTACCAACAGTGGAAAGAAAAGGTCGGAAAACAGGGACGAGACCTTTTTAACAAAGGTCTCGCTTAACAGAAATTTTCGACTCGCTTCTGGTCGTAAAGCGAGGACTGCCTGCCTTTCAGCTTTCAGTGTCCGCCAAGCTCTCCAGGGGGAGAAACGTAACGTGTGTCCCCTGACCACAATTGAGCCCAAAGTTTCGGTTGCTAAGCGAGGCGGCTCCGAAGCGCATTTTGCCCCATTTTACGACCTCCCCACAGTCGTTAAGTGAATCACTCAGCGTTCAGAACACGGTCATTAACTGAAACTGGCTTCCTCCATTGACCTTGCTTGTCAGAAGGCCGCAAAAGGGGAATCCCGGGACGCTGCGACCGTCATAAACACGAGTCCGTTGCCGAGCGTTTGAATTTGGATCACCTTAATTTGGGGATGCTGCGACGGTCGTCAGTGTGAAAAAAAAAAACGGTCCTAAGTCCCGTTTTTTTCCCCAGCGACGTAATTTGGAACGGTCACTAAATGAGTCGATATTCCTCTTAGCCCAGACCTCTTAAGAATAGCAGCCATTAATCCGGATTAATCCGATCAATAATGGGAAATGCGGGTAGTTCTCGACTTACGACCGAAATTGACGTTGCTAAGCGAGACAGTTGTGAGGTGAGGTTTAATTTAATTTAATTTAATAATTTGATTTCTATACCGCCCTTCTCCCGAAGGACTCAGGGCGGTGAACAGGGCAATACACAATAAAAAATAGGTT
Source organism: Vipera latastei (assembly GCA_024294585.1). Lineage (NCBI taxonomy): Eukaryota > Metazoa > Chordata > Lepidosauria > Squamata > Viperidae > Vipera > Vipera latastei. Next base: position 2,520,688 of record CM044371.1, read on the forward strand.
TGCCCTATTTTACGACTTTTCTGGCCGCAGTTGTTAATCAGTCCTGGCAGTTGTTAGGGGAGTATCACGGTCCCGAGTCCATTTATTTTAGGGCCGTTCCGACTCCGAACAGTCACGAAACGGACGGTTGTAACAAGAGGACCGCCTGGATTTTGGAATTTGAGGGAAGGAGCCGGTTTTCCCGCTCCAGCGGCTCCCAAATCCCCTCTTCCCGTATCCTCCTCTGTCCCATCTTTCTCTCGCTCTCGCTCTCTACTCGAAGCGCCTACTGCCGTAGCCTCACCAAATTTCTAAATTCCTTTTTGAAAGGCGAATTACCGTTAATTAAAAGGCCCGGCGTCCCAGTTTTTAATGAAAGAGGGCGAAGGGACACACACACACACACACACACACACACACACACACACAGAGAGACAGACACACACACACACACACAAAAAGAACAATTAACAGTGGGGATAATTAGCAATTAACGCTGCCAAACGCTAGCAACAAATAACAGGAATCAGGAGCGAAAGCAGCAAATGGAGGAATCGTAGAGGGGCATCATGTTGTCCTGGACTTAACGACCGTTTTGTTTAGGGACAGTTGGAAGTTACGACGGCTACTTCGTTGTAATTTCTCTACTTGTCCCTCTCTTTCATCTTCTGTATCTCTCTGTCCATCACTCTATTCCATCCATCCATCCATCTATTAAGTCTCTCTTTCTCTCTCTCTCTATATATATTTCTCTCTCTAATCTTTCTACCATCTCTTATTTCTATCTCCTTATCTGTACCATCTGTGTATCTCTATCATTTATCTCTCTCATCTGCCTATCTGTCTATCTTAATTCTCTATCATGTTCTCTATCCGTTTATCCATCTATTGATCCCTCCATCCATCTTCCCTCACTATCTTCCTATCTGTGTCTATCCACCCATCCGATCTATCCATCTCTCTCATTCCCTATATCTTGTCTTGTCTTGTCTTGTCTTATCTTATCTTATCTTATCTTATCTTATCTTATCTTATCTTATCTTATCTTATCATCTATATCTATCTTCTGTGTCTATCATATCTATCTATCTATCATCCATCTCTATATCTATCTAGCTATCCATCCATCCATTTATCATCCATCTCTATCATTCATCCAACTCTAGCTAACTAGCTATCTTCTGTATCATATCTATATCTATCCATCATCCCTATCTATCATCTCTCTATCATCTATCTAGCTATCACCCATCTATCATCCATCTCTAGCTATTATTCATCCATCTCTAGCTATTATTCATCCATCTCTAGCTATCTTCTGTATCATCTATCATCTATCTATCTATCTATCTATCTATCTATCTATCTATCTATCTATCTATCTATCTATCTTCTGTATCTATCATATCTACATCTATCATATCTACATCTATCATATCTACATCTATCTATCATCTATCTATCTATCATCTATCTATCTATCTATCTAGCTATCACCCATCTATCACCCATCTCTAGCTATTATTCATCCATCTCTAGCTATTATTCATCCATCTCTAGCTATCTTCTGTATCATCTATCTGTCTGTCTGTCTGTCTGTCTGTCTGTCTATCTATCTATCTATCTTCTGTATCTATCATATCTACATCTATCATATCTACATCTATCATATCTACATCTATCTATCATCTATCTATCTATCATCTATCTATCATCTATCTATCTATCATCTATCTATCATCTATCTAGCTATCACCCATCTATCATCCATCTCTAGCTATTATTCATCCATCTCTAGCTATTATTCATCCATCTCTAGCTATCTTCTGTATCATCTCTCTCTCTCTCTCTCTCTCTCTCTCTCTCTCTCTCTCTCTCTCTCTCTCTCTCTCTTCTGTATCTATCATATCTACATCTATCATATCTACATCTATCTATCATCTATCTATCTATCTATCATCTATCATCTATCTATCTATCTATCTATCTATCTATCTATCTATCTATCTCTCTTCTGTATCTATCATATCTACATCTATCATATCTACATCTATCTATTTATCTATCATCTATCTATCTATCTATCTATCTATCTATCTCTCTTCTGTATCTATCATATCTACATCTATCATATCTACATCTATCTATCATCTATCTATCTATCTATCTATCTATCTATCTATCTATCTATCTATCTATCTCTCTTCTGTATCTATCATATCTACATCTATCATATCTACATCTATCATATCTACATCTATCTATCTATCATCTATCTATATCTATCTATCTATCTATCTATCTATCTATCTATCTATCTATCTATCTATCTATCTATCTATCTATCTGTCTATCTGTCTTCTGTATCTTATCTACATCTGTCTGTCTGTCTGTCTATCTATCTATCTATCTATCTATCTATCTATCTATCTATCATCCATCTATCCGTCATGTATTATCTCTATCATCTATCCATCATCTTATCTACCTGTCTAGCTGTCCGTCCATATATCCATCCCATTTCTGTCTGTCTCTTGTCACTAGCATCTCTCTCTCTCTCTCTCTCTCTCTCTCTCTCTCTCTCTCTCTCTCTCTCTCTCTCTCTCTCTCTCTCTTCTCTCTCTCTGTCTCTCTCCCTCCATTCTTCCAACTGCCGGGAATCACTTAAAGACGGCAAGAAAGGTCGTCAAACGGGACAGCAACCGTCTCACTTAGCAACAGAAACGTTTCTGACCCTCCGTTGTGGTTGTAAGGCAAGGGAGTCCCTGTACGAAAAGGACACATTTGGTGTGGGTGTGTGTCTGTGTGTGAGTGTGTGTGTGTTTTTCTGTCCCAAAAAGAGGCTCCTGGCGCTTTAATTGGCCCCTGGCCACATCTGGAGCTATCCCAGGGCTGAGTGACAATGAATTGGGGACACGTTGATATTTTCACTCTGGACAAAAGTTTTGTGGATTTTTGTTTTTCTCTCTGCTAAGCAACCGTTCGAGGGTTTCCTAACGAATCTCCAAATGTCAGGATTTGGCCATCCTGAATGGGCCCATTGATGCCTTTTTCGGGGAAAAAAAATTAATTTCATTTTCCATTTTGTTTTATTTTATATTATTGTTTTATTGTATTGTGATTTCACCCCATCTTAAGATGATTTTTAGTTTTATTTGATTTGATTCTTTAACGTACAATTTTATTTTGATGAGTATTTCTTACAATGTAACGTTTTATTTCATTTATTTTATTTAAACGTAATAAGAATTTTATTTGATTATTCTTTCCTATCACATTTTATTTGATTTGATTTTGTTTAATCTAATAGAATATATTTGATTGTTATTTCGTATCATATCATCTTTTATTTGATTTTATTTTGTTTAATATAACAGAATATATTTGATTGTTATTTCGTATCATATCATCTTTTATTTGATTTTATTTTGTTTAATCTAATAGAATATGTTTGATTGTTATTTCATATATCATCTTTTATTTCATTTTATTTTGTTTAATCGAATAGAATATGTTTGATTGTTATTTCATATATCATCTTTTATTTGATTTTATTTTGTTTAATCGAATAGAATATGTTTGATTGTTATTTCGTATCATATCATCTTTTATTTGATTTTAATTTGTTTTATTAATATAATTATTTCATTTCTTTTATTTTTTATTTTTCCCCCTTTCTTTCCTTCCTTTTCCTATCTTTTATTTTATTTTATTTATTTTATTTTTTATTTTATTCCCTTTATTTCTTTTACTTTCTTTTCTGTTATTATTATCTTTTATTTCCTTTATTTCTTTTCTTTTGCTTTCTTTTCTGTTATTATTATCTTTTATTTCCTTTATTTCTTTGATTTTATTTTACCATTTCATTCCACTCTATTTCCTTATTAATTTATCTTGTGTATTGGATTATTTTACTTCGCTGCAGTTTATAATTGAAGATAATGTTTTGCTTTGTTTTATATTTTATTATTTTATTTTATTTTATTTCATTTCATTTTATTATTTTTTTATTTTCTATAATCTTTTATGTTATTTTATTGTATTGTTTAAGATTGTATTTTATATTTTAATACTTTGGCACCGTTTCAACCCACTTGGCGGCTTCCAACGTTCGTTTAGCGGCCTGTTTTCTGCAAGATCCAAACCTGGTTTATTTCTCATTTGACCTTTCTTGCCACCGTTGTTCAGTGAATCCCGGTTCAGTTCGTTAAGCGAGTCACTGTGTTGTTAAGCGAATCTGGCTTAATGACCTGACGGGTCATCAATATGTGTCAGTGCCCAAGGATCCGAATTTTGATCCCGTGCTGTCCCGTGGGGATGCGGCAACCGTCGTAAAGTGAAGAAAACGGTCCCGACGTAACTTTGAATGGTCACTAAGAGGGACTGTGGTAAGTTGAGGTCTTTAAGCGTATCGGGCTTCCCCGCTGTGTTTGGGCGTGAGACGGTCGCCAAAGGGGATCACCCGTGGAGGTCGTAAGTCCTGTCATGTGACCCGGGGAACAGTGCAGCCGTCAGAAAGACTGCAACTCCCAGAATTCCCCAGCCAGCATTCTTTTAAGAATGGTAGACTGCATGCCGGCTGGGGGATTCTGGGAGTTGAAGTCCGCCTGTCTTAAAGCACGCTGGCTGGGGGACTCTGGGAGTTGAAGTCCTCCCCTCTTAAAGCATGCTGGCTGGGGGATTCTGGGAGTGGAAGTCCTCCCCTCCCTCGCTCCTTCCTTCCTTCCTTCCTTCCTTCCTTCCTTCCTTCCTTCCTTCCTTCCTTCCTCCTCCTCCTTTTCCTCCTCGAACTGATGATGTTATCTAGTTGGGTCATGAAACATCTGGAAGGAAACCAGCCAGCTCAGAGAGCACCAGGGACCCCACAGTCTCTTCCTTCCTTCCTTCCTTCCTTCCTTCCTTCCTTCCTTCCTTCCTTCCTTCCTTCCTTTTCTTCCTCCTCTCACTGATGATGTTATCTAGTTGGGTCATGAAACATCTGGAAGCAAACCACCCAGCTCAGAGAGCACCAGGGACCCCAAAGTCAGTCAGCCCTTCCTTCCTTCCTTCCTTCCTTCCTTCCTTCCTTCCTTCCTTCCTTCCTTCCTTCCTTCCTTCCTTCCTTCCTTCCTTCCTTTTCTTCCTCGCAATGATGATGTTATCTAGTTGGGTGATGAAACATCTGGAAGGAAACCAGCCAGCTCAGAGAGCACCAGGGACCCCACAGTCCCTTCCTTCCTTCCTTCCTTCCTTCCTTCCTTCCTTCCTTCCTTCCTTCCTTCCTTCCTTCCTTCCTTCCTCTTCCTCCTCTTCCTCCTCCTCCTCCTCGCACTGATGATGTTATCTAGTTGGGTCATGAAACATCTGGAAGGAAACCACCCAGCTCAGAGAGTACCAGGGACCCCAAAGTCAGTCAGCCTGTCCTTCCTTCCTTCCTTCCTTCCTTTTCTTCCTCCTCTCACTGATGATGTTATCTAGTTGGGTGATGAAACATCTGGAAGCAAACTACCCAGCTCAGAGAGCACCAGGGACCCCACAGTCTCTTCCTTCCTTCCTTCCTTCCTTCCTTCCTTCCTTCCTTCCTTCTCCTCCTCCTCCTCGCACTGATGATGTTATCTAGTTGGGTCATGAAACATCTGGAAGGAAACCAGCCAGCTCAGAGAGCACCAGGGACCCCACAGTCTCTTCCTTCCTTCCTTCCTTCCTTCCTTCCTTCCTTCCTTCCTTCCTTCCTTCCTCTTCCTCCTCTTCCTCCTCCTCCTCCTCGCACTGATGATGTTATCTAGTTGGGTCATGAAACATCTGGAAGGAAACCACCCAGCTCAGAGAGTACCAGGGACCCCAAAGTCAGTCAGCCTGTCCTTCCTTCCTTCCTTCCTTCCTTCCTTCCTTCCTTCCTTCCTTCCTTCCTTCCTCCTTTTCTTCCTCCTCTCACTGATGATGTTATCTAGTTGGGTGATGAAACATCTGGAAGCAAACTACCCAGCTCAGAGAGCACCAGGGACCCCACAGTCTCTTCCTTCCTTCCTTCCTTCCTTCCTATTCCTCCTCCTCCTCCTCCTCGCACTGATGATGTTATCTAGTTGGGTCATGAAACATCTGGAAGGAACCACCCAGCTCAGAGAGTACCAGGGACCCCAAAGTCAGTCAGCCCGTCCTTCCTTCCTTCCTTCCTTCCTTCCTTCCTTCCTTCCTTCCTTCCTTCCTTCCTTCCTTCCTTCCTTTCTTCCTCCTCTCACTGATGATGTTATCTAGTTGGGTCATGAAACATCTGGAAGCAAACCACCCAGCTCAGAGAGCACCAGGGACCCCACAGTCTCTTCCTTCCTTCCTTCCTTCCTTCCTTCCTTCCTTCCTTCCTTCCTTCCTTCCTTCCTTCCTTCCTTCCTTCCTTCCTCTTCCTCCTCTTCCTCCTCGCACTGATGATGTTATCTAGTTGGGTCATGAAACATCTGGAAGGAAACCACCCAGCTCAGAGAGTACCAGGGACCCCACAGTCCCTTCCTTCCTTCCTTCCTTCCTTCCTTCCTTCCTTCCTTCCTTCCTTCCTTCCTTCCTTCCTTCCTTCTCTTCCTCCTCTCACTGATGATGTTATCTAGTTGGGTGATGAAACATCTGGAAGCAAACCACCCAGCTCAGAGAGCACCAGGGACCCCACAGTCTCTTCCTTCCTTCCTTCCTTCCTTCCTTCCTTCCTTCCTTCCTTCCTTCCTTCCTTCCTTCCTTCCTTCCTTCCTTTCCTCCTCTTCCTCCTCTCACTGATGATGTTATCTAGTTGGGTCATGAAACATCTGGAAGGAAACCACCCAGCTCAGAGAGCACCAGGGACCCCAAAGTCAGTCAGCCCGTCCTTCCTTCCTTCCTTCCTTCCTTCCTTCCTTCCTTTTCTTCCTCCTCTCACCTGATGATGTTATCTAGTTGGGTGATGAAACATCTGGAAGCAAACCACCCAGCTCAGAGAGCACCAGGGACCCCACAGTCTCTTCCTTCCTTCCTTCCTTCCTTCCTTCCTTCCTTCCTTCCTTCCTTCCTTCCTTCCTTCCTTCCTCTTCCTCCTCTTCCTCCTCGCACTGATGATGTTATTCTTCTTAGTTGGGTCATGAAACATCTGGAAGGAAACCACCCAGCTCAGAGAGTACCAGGGACCCCACAGTCCCTTCCTTCCTTCCTTCCTTCCTTCCTTCCTTCCTTCCTTCCTTCCTTCCTTCCTTCCTTCCTTCCTTCCTTCCTTCCTTCCTTCCTTCCTTCCTTCCTTCCTTCCTTCCCCGCCTGGCTGTGGAATTCTGGGAGTTGAAGTCCACACCTCTGAAAAACTTATTTAGACGGAGAAAAAAAACCGACTTAGGAGCTGTAAGTTCTCCTCCACCTCTGGATGGGGTTGAGCTAGATGATCTTCCCATACCCCCCCCCGGTCCGTAATTCCATGAGGGACGGGGGAAAAAAAAAAAGGTTACGCCAAGCCTTCCAACTTTTGTGAGTTCAGTTGGCACATTTTGGCTCGACAACTTCTCCCCCCCCCCGCCCCCCCCCCCCAGTTATTTTGTTCAAGGAAAAGAATGTCAGCGTAGGCGGAAGGGGGGGGGAAGAGAAAATAAAAAAAGGTCAATGAAAAGAAATTGACATTTTTGAGCATACGCGTGGCCTTCGTTCCTCGGGGGGGGCGGGGGAGAAGCTTTTTTAATTTTAATTTTCACTGGGTTTTTATTTTTTTTTCTCAGGGTTTCATTTCACCTTTTTTAATTTGTTTTCACTTTTATATTGATTTTTTTTTTTAAAAAAAAAAATACCCTGTAAACCGCCCTGAGTCCTTCGGGAAAGGGGCGGTAGATAAATCTAAAATGTATTTTAATTTCTTTCAAACTTTATTTTTTAATTTACTCTACAGAGACCTTTCAAGTTTTCATGTTGTTAGCCGCCCTGAGTCCCTCGGGAGATAGGGCGGGATATAAATCCCATACATACATACATACATACATACATACATACATACATACATACATACATACATACATAAATAAATAAATAAATAAATAAATAAATAAATAAATAAATAAATAAATAAATAAATAAATAAATAAATAATAATGAATAAAAAATGAATAAATAAAAAATGAATAAATAATAAATGAATAAATAATAAATGAATAAATAATAAATGAATAAATAAATAAATAAATAAATTAAAATAAATAAAATAAATAAAATAAATAAAATAATGAATAATAAATAAAAAATAAATAAAAATAAAAAATAAATAAAATAACTAAATAAATAAATAAAAAATAAATAAATGAATGAATGAATAAATGAATGAATGAATGAATAAATGAATGAATGAATAAATAAATAAATAAATAAAATAAATTAGATAAAATAAATAAAATAATGAATAATAAATAAAAAATAAAAAATAAATAACTAAATAAATAAAAAATAAATAAATGAATGAATGAATAAATGAATGAATGAATGAATGAATAAATGAATGAATAAATGAATAAATAAATAAATAAATAAAATAAAATAAATAAAATAAATAAAATAAATAAATAACTAAAAAATAAATAACTAACTAAATAAATAAAAATAAAATAAAATAAAAACCTGCGAACGCCTCTCTCTTTTTTTTTTTTGTTTTACAACAACAACAACCACCGCAACAATATTTGGAATTTCCTCCCCGTTTTTCTGAAAGTTGGGGTGGGTGGTGGGGGTGGTCATGCGTTGACCTTCGGCCATTTGGGAGAGGAACAGAGGGGACGGAGTTGGACCGGGATCATATTTGGGAAATGGGGTGGGGGGGGCGGGCGGAAGTGGGGGGGGAAAGAAAAAGCCAGGTTGAGCAACCGAAGTGGGGGGGGGGTTTTTTTTTTTTTAGGGTAACCGTTGAAGAGAATAGAGGCAGCTCGGCCTCCATGGCGCTGTCTGAGCTGGCGCGTGGGGGGGGGTTGTCGCAGACGTTTCGTGACCCAACTAGGGAACGTCATCAGGGCTAGAAGGGAGGAGGAGGAGGAGAGAAATAAAAAGGAAAGAAAGAAAAAGAGAGAAAGAGAAAGAAAGAAAGAAAGAAAGAAAGAAAGAAAGAAAGAAAAAGAAAGAAAGAAAGAAAGAAAGAAAGAAAGAAAGAAAGAAAGAAAGAAAGAAAGAAAGAAAGAAAGAAAGAAAGACAGACTGTGGGGTCCTTGGTGCTCTCTGAGCTGGGGTGGTTTCCTTGCAGATGTTTCGTGACCCAAGTAGGGAAAATCATCAGCGCTAGAAGGAAGGAAGGAAGGAAGGAAGGAAGGAAGGAAGGAAGGAAGGAGAAAGAAAAAGAAAGAAAGAGAAAAGAAAGAAAGAGAAAAGAAAGAAAAGGAGAAAGAAAGAAAAAAAAGAAAGAAAGAAAGAGAAATGAAGGAGAAAAATGCAGAAAGAAAAATTAAAAAGAAATGCAAGTAGCTTCCAATTTCCACAAGTAGAAATCAAGAAATTGAGAGAGGGAGGGAAAGATAGTGGGAGAGAGAAAGGAAGGAAAGGAAGGAAGATAGAAAAAAAGAAAGGAAGGAAGGAAGGAAGGAAGGAAGGAAGGAAGGAAGGAAGGAAGGAAGGAAGGAAGGAAGGAAGAGAAAGATTGGGGGGTTTTCCTTGCAGACATTTCGTGACCCAAGTAGGGAACGTCATCAGTGCTAGGAAGAGGAGGCGGAGGAGGAGGAGGAGAGAAAGAAAAAGAAAAAGAAAAAGAAAGAAAGAAAGAAAGAAAGGAAAGAGAAAGAAAGAAAGAAAGAAAGAGAAAGATAGAAAGAAAGAAAAAGAAAAAGATTGGACTGTGGGGTCCCTGGCGCTCTCTGAGCTGGGGGGTTTCCTTGCAGAGCTTTTCCAGCCAAGCAGAAGCTCTTCGTGGTTTTACTTAATGACGGCTTAGCCTGCTCTTGGAACCCCCCTCAGCCCCCCCCCCTCAGTCATCGTGGTTTGGTTGAATAACCGCGCCGAAGCCAGCCGTGGTTTGGCTTGCTGTTCGAATCCCTCCGGGCTGCTGGAGGTCAATTTTCAGAGGCTTTTCCCCATTTCTTAGGGACTAGCGTCATTCGCTTAACTTTTGAGGCGTGGGGAGACCCGCTCGGCCTGACTCCTCCTAGAGAAGCCGGTCTTGCGAGACAGGCAGTCCTCGATTTACGACCGTGGAGTTCACCACTCCAAGTGATAAACCGCAACGGGGAGAAAAGGGGGGGCGGCGTTTGTCACACTTTTAACGGCGGTCGCCGCATCCTCAGGGGATTCGAAATTCAGGCGCACTCGGCAAGTGACTCGTGTTTATGACGGTCGGCGTGTCGTTCCCCCCCCCAGAGGGTCACGTCGTCCCCTTTTGGCGACCGTCGGAGGAGCAAAGTCAACGGCGGGAGCCAGATTCACCTCACAACTCGGTTCGTCCCTTTAAAAGCTGCAGCGATCTGTTTAACGACGGCAGGCAGGCAGGTCGTAAAATGGGGCAAAACGGCCTGAACGACAAACCGCCTTCAAAATGGCAGGGATTCACTTAAGAACCAGGGTCAGGAAGGTCGTTAAATGGGGCAAAATTACCCCCAAACAACCAACCGCCTTCCAGCCGGCTGCGATTCACTTAAGAACCGAGGCTAGGAAGGTCGTTAAATGGGGCAAAAGTCCCCCCGACCAACCAACCGCCTTCACAATTGAAGCGATTCGCTTAACAACCAGGGTTAGGAAGGTCGTTAAATGGGGCAAAATTACCCCAAACAACCAACCGCCTTCCAGCCGGCTGCAATTCACTTAAGAACCCAAGGCTAGGAAGGTCGTTAAATGGGGCAAAACTCCCCTGACCAACCAACCGTCTTCACAATTGAAGCGATTCGCTTAACGACAGTGGCCAAAAAAAACTCCCCTGACCAACCAACCGTCTTCACAATTGAAGCGATTCGCTTAACGACAGTGGCCAAAAAGGTTGTAACAAAACGGCTCACCACTCAATTAACGGCGGAAACTTTCAGCTCTATTTTGGTCGTTAATTTGAAGACTTTACTGGACTCGTGTCTAGAACAGGGGTCTTCAAACTTGGCCCTTTTATGACTGGTGGACTTCAACTCCCAGAATTCCTCAGCCGTGCATGCTGGCTGAGGAATTCTGGGAGTTGGAAGTTCCCAAAGTTTGAAGAGCCCTGTCTTAAAGCATCCCGGCTGAGGAATTCTGGGAGTTGAAGTCCACCAGTCATAAAAGGGCCAGGTTGGAAGATCTGGTCCGGATCCAATGCTGCAGTTTCATCAAAATGGCCGACTGAGGAATTCTGGGAGTTGAAGTTCCGCCAGTCATAAAAGTGCCGAAGACCCTCTGGTCTGGATCCAAGCCCGCAGTTTCATCAAAATGGCCGACTCAGGAATTCTGGGAGTTGAAGTTCCGCCAGTCATAAAAGGGCCGACAACCCTCTGGTCTGGATCCAAGCCCGCAGTTTTCATCAAAATGGCCGACTGAGGAATTCTGGGAGTTGAAGTTCCGCCAGTCATAAAAGGGCCGAAGACCCCTGGTCTGGATCCAAGTCCGCAGTTTCATCAAAATGGCCGACTGAGGAATTCTGGGAGTTGAAGTTCCGCCAGTCATAAAAGGGCCGAAGACCCCCTGGTTTGGATCCAAGCTTGCAGTTTCATCAAGATGGCCGACAGGAATTCTGGGAGTTGAAGTTCCACCAGTCATAAAAGGGGCCAAGTTTGAAGACCCCTGTCCTAAAGGGATCCTCCTGAGTGCAATTGACAACCACCGGTTGTGTCGATTGTGTAAATGAATGTTGTCACTCGCCGGTTGTGTAAATCTATAGTAAATCCAGGTTGTGCCAAAAGTTTGGAAGCTTCTTACAGGCCACGATTCATTGTTTAAATGCAAAAGTGGGAATTGCTTGGGGGGGGGCCCTGACCGGCCTTTCACCCTCCCCCCCACTCTTGGTCCCGGGTTCAGCTGAAAGCTTGTTTGCCACTGAGCCACATGATGTCACCTCTCGAACTCGACGCCGGCCTTTGGAAAGAGTGGGTAGGCCGGGCCGGGCTGCGGAATGCGGTTGCTTCACCTTCTTTTTCCAAGCCTGACAATGATGGCTTGTTTGCAAGGGCCAAACCCCTAGACCCCGAAGGCGAAAGGGAGGGGACCGGAGGTGGCCAACCCGGTTTAACCAGTGCTAAGCCGGGATGAAAATGTCCCTCTTTTGCGGGAACGGAGCATATTCAGCAAGAACCTGCTTGTCCTCGAGTTACGACGGCAAAAGAGAGCAAATTTGATGATGATAAAGGTGGAAGGGACCCTGGAGGTCATCCAGTCCAATCCCCTGCTCAAGCAGGAGACCCTTACAGAATCAGAGAACAGAGTTGGAAGGGACCCTGGAGGACATCTAGTCCAACCCACTACTGAAGCAGGAGACCCTTACAGAATCAGAGAAGAACAGAGTTGGAAGGGACCTTGGAGGTCATCTAGTCCAACCCCCTGCTCAAGCAGGAGACCCTTACAGAATCAGAGAAGAACAGAGTTGGAAGGGACCTTGGAGGTCATCTAGTCCAACCCCCTGCTCAAGCAGGAGACCCTTACAGAATCAGAGAAGAACAGAGTTGGAAGGGACCCTGGAGGTCATCTAGTCCAACCCCCTGCTCAAGCAGGAGACCCTTACAGAATCAGAGAAGAACAAAGTTGGAAGGGACCCTGGAGGTCATCTAGTCCAACCCCCTACTGAAGCAGGAGACCCTTACAGAATCAGAGAAGAACAGAGTTGGAAGGGACCCTGGAGGACATCTAGTCCAACCCCCTACTGAAGCAGGAGACCCTTACAGAATCAGAGAAGAACAAAGTTGGAAGGGACCCTGGAGGTCATCTAGTCCAACCCCCTACTGAAGCAGGAGACCCTTACAGAATCAGAGAAGAACAGAGTTGGAAGGGACCCTGGAGGACATCTAGTCCAACCCCCTACTGAAGGAGGAGACCCTTACAGAATCAGAGAAGAACAGAGTTGGAAGGGACCCTGGAGGACATCTAGTCCAACCCACTGCTGAAGCAGGAGACCCTTACAGAATCAGAGAAGAACAGAGTTGGAAGGGACCCTGGAGGACATCTAGTCCAACCCCCTACTGAAGGAGGAGACCCTTACAGAATCAGAGAAGAACAGAGTTGGAAGGGACCCTGGAGGACATCTAGTCCAACCCACTGCTGAAGCAGGAGACCCTTACAGAATCAGAGAAGAACAGAGTTGGAAGGGACCTTGGAGGTCATCTAGTCCAACCCCCTACTGAAGCAGGCGACCCTTACAGAATCAGAGAAGAACAGAGTTGGAAGGGACCCTGGAGGTCATCTAGTCCAACCCCCTGCTCAAGCAGGAGACCCTGTTCTTACCTGGATCGTATCTTGGATTCTGCCCGTAAGTTCTCAAGTTAGGCTTGAGTACAGCTAGTCCTCGGACCGACGACCGCGATGGAACCCCAAATTGGATTTTGCTATGGGGTCCGCCGAGCAGTAAAAAAAATGTTATGTCTATTACGAGGAGTCCTCAACTTAACGACCACGACTGAGACGAAATCTTTTCTCGCCCCCCCCCCAACTCCCCCAATCGTTTCTTGGATTGAACGGATGGTAACTAATCAAGGAGAGAAGCAAGTTGGAATTAAGGAGAAACTACCTCACAGAGTGAGGATAATTTTAACTGGTGGAACTGCCTGCCACCAGAAATTGTGGTTTTGAAGAGACTGGAGAGTTACTTGTCTGGAATGGTAGAGCGTCTCCTGTCTGAGCAGGGGGGGGTCTGACTAGATGACCTCCAGGCTCCCCTCCAACTCTGTTGTATGCTTCTGCAAGGGTTTCCTGCTTGAGCAGGGGGTTGGACTGGATGACCTCCAGGGTCCCTCCCAACTCTGTCATTCCATGATTCTGTAACGGTCTCCTGCTTGAGCAGGGGGTTGGACTGGATGACCTCCAGGGTCCCTTCCAACTCTGTCATTCCATGATTCTGTAAGGGGCTCCTGCTTGAGCAGGGGGTTGGACTGGATGACCTCCAGGCTCCCCTCCAACTCTGTTGTATGATTATTTAAGTGTCTCCTGCTTGAGCAGGGGGTTGGACTGGATGACCTCCAGGGTCCCTTGCAGCTCTGTTGTATGATTCTGTAAGGGTCTCCTGCTCGAGCAGGGGGTTGGACTGGATGACCTCCAGGCTCCCCTCCAACTCTGTTGTATGATTCTGTAAGGGTCTCCTGCTTGAGCAAGGGGTTGGACTAGATGACCTCCAAGGTCCCTTCCAACTCTCTTATCCTCTGGTTCTTGTAAGGGTCTCCTGCTTGAGCAGGGGGTTGGACTGGATGACCTCCAAGGTCCCCTCCAACATTCCATTATACTATTAAGGATCTCCTGCTTGAGCAGGGGGTTGGACTAGATGACCTCCAAGGTCCCCTCCAACTCTGTCATTCCGTTATACTATTAAGGATCTCCTGCTTGAGCAGGGGGTTGGACTAGATGACCTCGAGGGTCCCTTCTACCTGTTGTTATTCTTAGGATACGATCTGGGGAAGAAAAAAAAAATGTATTCTCTGTCGTCCCGCCTTCTTTGCTTTCTCCAAAAAATAATAATAATAATAATCCCGGGAGCTTAACGAAAGGAGATTTTGCTGTCCGTGTCTCTTCCCCGCCTCCTGAGCACGTACCGAGTTCTCTTTAATTCCGTCCGGACAGATGGCGGGCCTCGGTTAGATCGGATTAATTCTATTTATACCCCGACAGCTTCGGATATGCCGCTTGGCCGGATCCCGAATCGGTCTAATTCGGCCTTTTCCCGGGCTTGCTGCCTGTCAGTTGCGCCAGTCCTCGACTTAACGACGGGAACGGTCCAGGCCTTTGACGTGTGTCCGTAACGTCCCGCTTTTACCGCGGGCCGTGCACATATATTCTTTGCACCACTGGCCTAGGATGGTCCCCACGTCGAGACGCTCGTCATCCGGGACCATCCAACAATTTTGACGACCACGGTTGGGACGGTCACTAAGTGAGTGCTCCGGTGGTTGAAGCAAAGGGCCTTGTCCTTAAGCGAAACCCCTTGTTGGCTATGGTCAGAACCAGGACGTAAGTTGGGGTTTTTTTTTCCCCTACGTAGGTTGTAAACTTGTGACGGTCACTAAGTGAGACGTCGTAAACTGAGGACTTCCCTGGGAACGTGTGACAAGTTTTCACCCTTAAGTGGACGATTCATCCAGTACATCTGGAATCAGTTTGGTACAGGGTGGAATAGGGGGCTGAGCCCCATGGTTCATGGAGTATGTAGGCTTTTTCTTGGTAGGTTGTAAACTTGTGACGGTCACTAAGTGAGACGTCGTAAATTGAGGACTTCCCTGGGAACGCGTGACAAGATTTCACAGAATCGTCCACCCATCCAGTACATCTGGAATCAGTTTGGTAGAGGGTGGAATAGGGGGCTGAGCCCCATGGTTCATGGAGTATCTAGGCTTTTACTTGGTTGGTTGTAAACTTGTATCGGTCACTAAGTGAGACGTCGTAAATTGAGGACTTCCCTGGGAATGGGTGACAAGACGTCACGGAATCGTCCACCCTTAAGGGTAATCCGTTACATCTGGAATCAGTTTGGTACAGGGTGGAATAGGGGGCTGAGCCCCATGGTTCATGGAGTATCTAGGCTTTTTCTTGGTAGGTTGTAAACTTGCATCGGTCACTAAGTGAGATGTCGTAAATTGAGGACTTCCCTGGGAACGGGTGACAAGATGTCACGGAATCGTCCACCCTTAAGGGTAATCCGGTACATCTGGAATCAGTTTGGTAGAGGGTGGAATAGGGGGCTGAGCCCCATGGTTCATGGAGTATCTAGGCTTTTACTTGGTAGGTTGTAAACTTGTATCGGTCACTAAGTGAGACGTCGTAAATTGAGGACTTCCCTTGGAACGTGTGACAAGTTTTCACCCTTAAGTGGACGATTCATCCAGTACATCTGGAATCAGTTTGGTACAGGGTGGAATAGGGGGCTGAGCCCCATGGTTCATGGAGTATCTAGGCTTTTTCTTGGTAGGTTGTAAACTTGTATCGGTCACTAAGTGAGACGTCGTAAATTGAGGACTTCCCCCTGGGAACGCGTGACAAGACGTCACGGAATCGTCCACCCTTAAGGGTAATCCGGTACATCTGGAATCAGTTTGGTACAGGGTGGAATAGGGGGCTGAGCCCCATGGTTCATGGAGTACCTAGGCTTTTTCTTGGTCTGCGCTTAATCGTAGTTTGTTCTGGACTTAGCCAGATTTAAACCGTGAATTTTGGGGAGACAAATCTGCACTGGAAAGAACCTAGACTGTCATTTAGCGGCCGTTCAAAGGGACGACGGCACTGGGGAAAAAAGAATTGTGACCGTGTTTCGCCCTTACGACCGTCGCAGCTTCGAAATTCAGACGCTGGGCAACTGACTCGCAGTTATGACAGTCGCAGCATCCCGGGGTCCCGTGATCAACATTCAGACGCTCGGCATCCGACTCGTGGTTATGACGGTCGCAGCGTCCCGGGATCACGCGATCCCCATTTGCGTCCTCCCGACGCAACAAAAGTCCATGAGGAAAGCCAGATTCGCTTAACGACCGTGTGACTTGCTTAAGAATGGCGAAGATTCGTTTAGCGACGGTGGATAAGAAAGTCGTAAAACCGGGCCAAACCCGCTTCACCCGTGTTTCACTTAGCGACGGGAATTGTGGTCGTAAGCGGAGGACCAGCCGAACTTTTGTTGTCTTTTTGGCCCTGTGAGATGCAAGGGAGGGGTTCAGGCAGTCCTCCACTTATAACCGTTCGTTTAGTGACGAAGAGGAAGAGGAGGAGGAGGAGGCTGGCTGGGGAGTTAAGGATAGTGAGCTCTTTGGAGTGGGTGGTCGTCTTCCTTCCTTCCTTCCTTCCTTCCTTCCTTCCTTCCTTTCTTTGGAATAGGTAATCTTTTTCTTTCTTTCTTTCTTTCTTTCTTTCTTTCTTTCTTTCTTTCTTTCTTTCTCTCTTTTCTTTCTCTTTCTTTCTTTCTTTCTTTCTTTCTTTCTCTCATTCTCTCATTCTTTTGTTTTTCTTTGTTTTTCTTTCTTTCTTGTTTCTCCCTTTTCTCTTTTCTTCTTTCTCTCCCTCCATCTCTCTTCCTCATCATCCCTTCCTTTGTTCCTTTCTCTCTCTCTTATTTTCTTTCTTTCTTTCTTTCTTTCTTTCTTTCTTCTTTCTTTCTTTCTTTCTTTCTTTCTTTCTTTCTTTCTTTAGAGTGGGTGGTCTTTTTCCTTCCTTCCCTCCCTCTTTCTTTCTTTCTTTCTTTCTTTCTTTCTTTCTTTCTTTCTTTCTTTCTTTCCTTCCTTCCTTCCTTCCTTCCTTCCTTCCTTCCTTCCTTCCTTCCTTTCTTTGGAGTAGGTGATCTTTCTTTCTTTCTTTCTTTCTTTCTTTCTTTCTTTCTTTCTTTCTTTCTTTCTTTCTTTCTTTCTTTCTTTCTTTCTTCCCTCCCTCCCTCCCTCCCTCCCTCCCTCTTTCTTTTTTTCTTCTCCCTCCCTCTCTCTCTCTCTTTCTTTTTTTTCTCTTTCTTTCTTTCTCTCTTCCTTTCTTTCTCTCATTCTTTTGTTTTTCTTTGGTTTTCTTTCCTTCTGGTTTCTCCCTTTTCTCTCTTCCTCTTTCTCTCCCTCTATCTCTCTTTCTCTTCATCCCTTCCTTTGTTCCTTTCTCTCTGTCTCTTATCTTCCTTCCTTCCTTCCTTCTTCCTCTTTCTTTCTTTCTTTCTTTCTTTCTTTCTTTCTTTCTTTCTTTCTTTCTTTCTTTCTTTCTTTCTTTCTTTCTTTCTTTCTTTCTTTCATCTCTCCATCTGTCTGTCAGTCTCTCTGCCTGTCTTTCGCTTTCCCTCTTCCCTCCCCTCCCCTTTCTCCTTCTCTCCTTCTAAGGCCCGAGATCGGAATCCACTTCCGTGGGAGCCGCAAACGCCCGAGCACAAAAAGCCCTTTCAGGAAACCCTCCGATGGGCCATGAGCTCATCAGCTTGACTCAACCCGACAAAAATGCCGCCTCTTGACTCCAAGCCAAATTCTAGGCCGAGGCGGCTGCGGCCGCTGCCTCCCCGCAGCGCATGCGACGGCCAGGAAGGAAGCCGCCGCAGCAAATGCGCCTCGCGGGCGAGGACGGCAGTCGCAGCCCTGGGACGTAAGCGGTAAAAAAAGGCCCTTAAAACCGCCTAGCTGTCTGGGAACGATGGGGACTCGAACCCAGGACTTCAGGAGGGCCAGCTGACCCCTGACGTTTTGGGAGGAGACGCATGCAGGTCGTCGCCAACTGCGGCGACTCGAACCCAGGAGTTCAGGAGGACCAACTGTCCCCTGAAGTGGTGGGAAGAGATGTAGGTAGTCCTCAACTATGCAGACTCGAACCCAGGACTTCAGGAGGACCAACTGTCCTCTGAAGTTGTGGGAAGAGATGTACGTAGTCCTGAACTATGCTGACTCGAACCCAGGACTTCTGGACGACGAACTCTGTAAGGATCTGCCTGAGCAGGGGGTTGGACTAGATGACCTCCGAGGTCCCTTCCAACTCTGTTCTTCTCTGATTCTGTAAGGGTCTCCTGCTTGAGCAGGGGGTTGGACTAGATGACCTCTAACATCCGTTCCAACTCTGTTCTTCTCTGATACTGTAAGGATCTCCTGCCTGAGCAGGGGGTTGGACTAGATGATCTCCGAGGTCCGTTCCAACTCGATTCTTCTCTGATTCTGTAAGGGTTTTCTTCCTGAGCTGGGGGTTGGACTAGATGACCTCCGAGGTCCCTTCCAACTCTATTCTTCTCTGATTCTGTAAGGGTTTTCTGCCTGAGCAGGGGGTTGGACTAGATGACCTCTAACATCCCTTCCAACTCTGTTCTTCTCTGATTCTGTAAGGATCTCCTGCCTGAGCAGGGGGTTGGACTAGATGACCTCCGAGGTCCCTTCCAACTCTATTCTTCTCTGATTCTGTAAAGGTTTACTACTGCTGCTACTACTACTACTACTACTACTACTACTGCTACTTCTTCTTCTTCTTATTATTATTTATTGTTATTATTATTATTTATTGTTGTTGTTGTTGTTATTATTATTATTATTATTATTATTATTATTATTATTTGCCTCGCTTAGCGACAGAAACTTTGGGCTCCCTTCTTCAATTGTGCTTAGATTGTGGGTCCCTCGTTTGAATTACACTAACGGAAATTTGGAATTTCTTACCCGAATCTGCCAATTTTTCCCCCTCCTTTTCGTGGTTCAGTTCAAAGGCAGTCCGGCTTCTCCTCCAGTTACGACCGTTTCGTTTAGTGACCGGTCTGACTAATTTCAACTTAACAGCTCCATCCATTAGATGAATTGGATCATTAAATATCGTTTCCTCGGCACCTCCAGAGGCAGCGCTAACCGCACAGCCCTTCATTGAATTGACGGTTCAGACTTACGACGGGCCCGCAAAACTGGGATGTAGAACCGGTCCTCGCGCTTACGACCCTCGCGTGATCAAAACTTGGGCCCTGGGCGTGTCTTTTATGACATAAATGATGATTAGTCGCTTTCCTAGCCGGCTTCCCACCAGCTAACTCAGTGAAGGAAGCCCGATTCCTTTAATGACCGCTTTAGAACTTCACCGATTCATTTAACGACCGTGGCCAAAAGGTCCGCCTCGTCATTTTCCGACACCTTCCTGCTAGTTTTTGGTTGCCAAGCTGAGGTTTTATTGCCTGCTCGGATGATTTCTTTCCGTATTTCTTGGAATACTAATAATACTCGGAAGTTGAAGCAAAGTCCTTATTTTTCCTCAATTAACTCACAGACTAAAAATAAGATCCGTGAGGTAAATTAGGGCAATGATCCACTTAATAAATCGGATTTTGCTGGCCTGGGAAGGGAAATATTTATGGCACCTGGCATTTCGTTCGGAAAATATCTGCCCTTCTCGTCTGGCTGTTGGGAAACGGAGTCCTGAAACCGTTCTAAATTCGTGCTTCCTCAATCTTTGGGCCCTGGAAATGGGTGGACTTCAACTCCCAGAATCCCCCAGTCACTTGATTTAATGTTGCAGGACTTCAACTCCCCGAATTCCCTGGCCAGCATCCTTTAAGAGGCGTTGACTTTGACTGCCAGAATCCCCCAGCCGGCATGCTTTAAGAGGGGTGGACTTCCACTCCCAGAATCCCCTAGCCGGCATGCTTTAAGAGGGAAGGACTTCAATACCCAGAACTCCATAGCGGCTTGATTTAAGATTGGAGGACTTCAGTTCCCAGAATCCTCCAGCCGGCAGGTTTTAATAGGGGAGGACTTCAACTCCCAGAATCCTCCAGCTGGCATGCTTTAATAGGGATGGACTTCAACTCCCAGAATTCCCTAGCCAGCTTGATTTAAGAGGGGTGGACTTCAACTCCCAGAATCCCCTCAGCTGTCATGCTTTAAGAGGGAAGGACTTCAATTCCCAGAATTCCCTAGCTGGCTTGATTTAAGATTGGGGGATTTCAACTCCCAGAATCCCCTAGTCAGTCATGCTTTAAAAGGGGAGGACTTCCTCTCTCAGAATTCCTCAGCCAGCCTGCTTTAAGAGGGGGGGGGGGAACTTCCTCTCAGTTTGCTGCCCAAGGAACCCTGGGAGTTGAAGTCCACCCATCTCGCAAGTTTACATTGGAGCCACCTCAAAGCCGGCATGTTTTAATAGGGGAGGACTTCAACTCCCAGAATCCTCCAGCTGGCCTGCTTTAATAGGGATGGAATTCCCTAGCCAGCTTGATTTAAGAGGGGTGGACTTCTACTCCCAGAATCCCCCAGCCACAATGCTTTAAGTGGGGTGGACTTCCACTCCCAGAATCCCCTCAGCTGTCATGCTTTAAGAGGGAAGGACTTCAATTCCCAGAATTCCCTAGCCAGCTTGATTTAAGAGGGGTGGACTTCCACTCCCAGAATCCCCCAGCCACAATGCTTTAAGAGGGGGGACGTCAACTCCCAGAATCCCCTCAGCTGTCATGCTTTAAGTGGGGTGGACTTCCACTCCCAGAATCCCTCAGCTGGCATGCTTTAAGAGGGAAGGACTTCAAATTCCCAGAATTCCCTAGCTGGCTTGATTTAAGATTGGGGGATTTCACCACCCAGAATCCCCCAGTCAGTCACGCTTTAAAAAGGGAGGGCTTCCGCTCCCAGAATTCCTGCTTTAAGAGGGGGGGGGAACTTCCTCTCAGTTTGCTGCCCAAGGAACCCTGGGAGTTGAAGTCCACCCATCTCGCAAGTTTACATTGGAGCCACCTCAAAGCCGGCATGTTTTAATAGGGGAGGACTTCAACTCCCAGAATCCTCCAGCTGGCCTGCTTTAATAGGGATGGAATTCCCTAGCCAGCTTGATTTAAGAGGGGTGGACTTCTACTCCCAGAATCCCCCAGCCACAATGCTTTAAGAGGGGTGGACTTCCACTCCCAGAATCCCCTCAGCTGTCATGCTTTAAGTGGGGTGGACTTCCACTCCCAGAATCCCCTCAGCTGTAATGCTTTAAGAGGGAAGGACTTCAATTCCCAGAATTCCCTAGCCAGCTTGATTTAAGAGGGGTGGACTTCCACTCCCAGAATCCCCCAGCCACAATGCTTTAAGAGGGGGGACGTCAACTCCCAGAATCCCCTCAGCTGTCATGCTTTAAGTGGGGTGGACTTCCACTCCCAGAATCCCTCAGCTGGCATGCTTTAAGAGGGAAGGACTTCAAATTCCCAGAATTCCCTAGCTGGCTTGATTTAAGATTGGGGGATTTCACCACCCAGAATCCCCCAGTCAGTCACGCTTTAAAAAGGGAGGGCTTCCGCTCCCAGAATTCCTGCTTTAAGAGGGGGGGAACTTCCTCTCAGTTTGCTGCCCAAGGAACCCTGGGAGTTGAAGTCCACCCATCTCGCAAGTTTACATTGGAGCCACCTCAAAGCCGGCATGTTTTAATAGGGGAGGACTTCAACTCCCAGAATCCTCCAGCTGGCCTGCTTTAATAGGGATGGAATTCCCTAGCCAGCTTGATTTAAGAGGGGTTGGACTTCCAGAATCCCCCAGCCACAATGCTTTAAGAGGGGTGGACTTCCAGAATCCCCTCAGCTGTCATGCTTTAAGTGGGGTGGACTTCCACTCCCAGAATCCCCTCAGCTGTCATGCTTTAAGTGGGGTGGACTTCCACTCCCAGAATCCCCTCAGCTGTCATGCTTTAAGAGGGAAGGACTTCAAATTCCCAGAATTCCCTAGCTGGCTTGATTTAAGATTGGGGGATTTCAACTCCCAGAATCCCCCAGTCAGTCATGCTTTAAAAAGGGAGGGCTTCTGCTCCCAGAATTCCTGCTTTAAGGGGGGGGGGACTTCCTCTCAGTTTGCTGCCCGAGGAACCCTGGGAGTTGAAGTCCACCCATCTCCCAAGTTTACATTGGAGCCACCTCAGAGCTGTCGGATTTTCTATTTCTGGCTTCGGATTCAGTTACTTGAAAATTCCTGACAGGAGGAATTTGGCTCCACCAGCCCCGGAGTGTGTCCTCTGTGTCCTTTGCCTTACACCGATGAGTAAGCTCCGAGTTCCACCGAGTCTTCTCGGAGTAGCAGGGACTCCTCAAAGAGAAAGGAAACAAACCAAGATGGAGCTTCAAGCACCTTTAGAAATTCTAGATCAGGGTTTCAAA
The DNA here is from genome assembly GCA_024294585.1 of Vipera latastei. Lineage (NCBI taxonomy): Eukaryota > Metazoa > Chordata > Lepidosauria > Squamata > Viperidae > Vipera > Vipera latastei. Next base: position 2,543,279 of record CM044371.1, read on the forward strand.
TTCGGCAATTAGCTATTTTATCTATTTGTCATGCAGGTGGATCCTCGGCTTAACGACCACAGGTCAGCCCCAAATTTCTGTCGTTAAGCGGCACAGTTCTCCAGTCAACTTTGCCCCCTTTTACGACCTTCCTTGCCACCGTCGTTAAGTGAATCGCCGGAGCGCTTCAGTTAGTCACCCGGTCGTCAAGTCAACCTGCCTTCTTTCCCCCATTGACTTTGCTGGTCAGGCGGCCGCAACACAAGGAAGTCGCCCGATCCCGCGAGGCTGCGGCCGTCGTAAATACGAGTCGGTTGCCGAGGGTCTGAATTTTGATTCCGTGGAGCGACGGTCGTAAGATTGGAAAGCGGTTGTAAGTCCCTTTTTTCCAGCGCCGGTGGAACTTTGAACGGTTGCTAAACGAAACTGTCGTAAGTCGAGGATGATTTGTGGGCTGTTTTTTTTTTTTTTTTAATTAAGGAAATCCTCAGTTGTCGAAAAAGTGATTGAAGGCAGCTTAAGGACTGTATTGAAAGTGGGAGGGATTTTTTTTTTAAAAAAAAGCAATTTGATACAGAGAAAATCCAGGAAGAAAGTCCTCGACTTACGACGATTGGTTGAGTTGCTGTTGGAAATTAGAATGGCATTGAAGCAAGGGACTTACGACCATTTTTCACAGCATTCCTGATGCAAATTCAGACGCTTGGCAACCGACTCGTATTTTACGACGGTCGCAGCATCCCAGAGTCGCATGATCAAAATTCAAAGGCTTCTTGACTCGTATTTACGACGGTCACAGTGTCCCGGGGTCACCTGATACCCTCCCACTTTCAATACAGTCCTTAAGCTGCCTTAAATCACTTTTTTTGACAACTGAGGATTTCCTTAATTAAAAAAGCGACCTTCGGACAAGCCAAGTCAATGCGGGGAGCCGGAATTCATTTAACGGACGTGTGACTGCAGCGCTTCACTTAACAACGGCAACACGCCAGGTTGCGACGTAGGGCCAAACTCCCCCCACCGTCTTGCTCAGCGACGGAAGCTTCGTAAGTCGGGGACAAGCTCCGTTTGTGAAACCGCTGCGGTCGTAACTTGGAAAAAACGGTCCTGGGTCCCCCCCTTTTTTTCCCCCCCAGTGCGAATGTTGCTTCAAACGGTCGCTAAGCGAACTGTCTTAAGTCGAGGACTAGATGTAATTTGAAGCAACGTCGGGCCTTCTTCTTTAAAACGCTCCTGCTTAGTTTTAGGAACGGACACTCACCGCTGTGGCATTGTTGTGGCAACACAACATACAACAGGATTGGAAAATGTTCTCGGTCGTCTGGGAAGGATTAATTTGGTGGCGGGAATAAAAATCTCCTTTTTAATTGCTTGGCAAGTCCCGCCGTGTTTCTGGAACGCTGCCTGGGCATTCAAGGGCTTGGTGTTAGGTGGGAGTAAATTCCTGGGATCCCAATCTGCAAAGCCGGATCACGATCATTTAAGCCGGCCTGCTTTAAGAGGGGAAGGCTTCCACTCCCAGAATCCCCCAGCCGGCCTGCTTTGAGAGGGGTGGACGTCCACTCCCAGAATCCCCCAGACGGCCTGCTTTAAGAGGGGTGCACTTCCACTCCCAGAATCCCCCAGCCTGCCTGCTTTAAGAGGGGAGGACTTCCACTCCAGAATCCCCCAGCCGGCCTGCTTTAAGAGGGGAGGACTTCCACTCCCAGAATCCCCCAGCCGGCATGCTTTAAGAGGGGAGGACTTCCAGCATCCCCCAGCCGGCCTGCTTTAAGAGATGAGGACTTTCGCTCCCAGAATCCCCCAGCCGGCCTGCTTTAAGAGGGGAGGACTTCCACTCCAGAATCCCCCAGCCGGCTTGCTTTAAGAGATGAGGACTTCCACTCCCAGAATCCCCCAGCCGGCCTGCTTTAAGAGGGGAGGACTTCCACTCCCAGAATCCCCCAGCCGGCATGCTTTAAGAGGGGAGGACTTCCAGCATCCCCCAGCCGGCATGCTTTAAGAGGGGAGGACTTCCAGAATCCCCCAGCCGGCCTGCTTTAAGAGGGGTGGACTTCCACTCCCAGAATCCCCCAGCCGGCCTGCTTTAAGAGGGGAGGACTTCCGCTCCCAGAATCCCCCAGCCGGCCTGCTTTAAGAGGGGTGGACTTCCACTCCCAGAATCCCCCAGCCACCCATGCTTTAAGAGGGGAGGACTTCAACTCCCAGCATCCCCCAGCCAGCCATGCTTTAAGAGGGGTGGACTTCCACTCCCAGAATCCCCCAGCCACCCATGCTTTAAGAGGGGAGGACTTCAACTCCCAGAATCCCCCAGCCAGCCATGCTTTAAGAGGGGAGGACTTCAACTCCCAGAATCCCCCAGCCGGCATGCGTTAAGGGGGGGGACTTCCACTGCCAGAATCCCCCAGCCGCCATGCTTTAAGAGGTGAGGACTTCCACTCCCAGAATCCCCCAGCCGGCCTGCTTTAAGAGGGGAGGACTTCCACTCCCAGAATCCCCCAGCCGGCATGCTTTAAGAGGGGAGGACTTCAATTCCCAGAATCCCCCAGCCGGCATGCTTTAAGAGGGGAGGACTTCCACTCCCAGAATCCCCCAGACGGCCTGCTTTAAGAGGGGTGGACTTCCACTCCCAGAATCCCCCAGCCGGCCTGCTTTAAGAGGGGTGGACTTCCACTCCCAGAATCCCCCAGCCGGCCTGCTTTAAGAGGGGAGGACTTCCACTCCCAGAATCCCCCAGCCGGCCTCCTTTAAGAGGGGTGGACTTCCACTCCCAGAATCCCCCAGCCGGCATGCTTTAAGAGGGGAGGACTTCCACTCCCAGCATCCCCCAGCCGGCCTCCTTTAAGAGGGGTGGACTTCCACTCCCAGAATCCCCCAGCCGGCATGCTTTAAGAGGGGAGGACTTCCACTCCCAGCATCCCCCAGCCGGCCTCCTTTAAGAGGGGTGGACTTCCACTCCCAGAATCCCCCAGCCGGCATGCTTTAAGAGGGGAGGACTTCCACTCCCAGCATCCCCCAGCCGGCATGCTTTAAGAGATGAGGACTTTCGCTCCCAGAACCCCCCAGCCAGCATCCTTTGAGAGGGGGACGACTTTGGGATCGGTGATTTTTAGAGAATTCTGGGAGTTGAAGTCCACCCGCCTTAAGGGACTAGATATAATGAACCCAAATGTTGGCGCTTTTTAAGATTATGCTCCAGAAACCCATCGTCTCTAAATCGGTGTTTCTGTGTGTTTTATTGTGGGGGTGTGCAGTTGTGGGTGTTTGTGGAACCGGACCCACACGACACACAGGTTCCCGGCCGCTCGGGTGACTTCGGCACAAAAAGGGCACCTTGTAAAGATGATTTGTGCGAATTTCTTTGCGTCGTAACGGCCTAAAAGGGGATAAGTTGACGCGGGGAGACGGCGACCGTCATAAATCCGAGTCAGTTTGCCAAGGGTCCAAAGTTTGATCGCATGAGCATAGACGGAGGTAGTTAGCGCGTTTCGTTCGCGGCTCGCCTGTCGTCGCAAGTGGAGGACCAGCTTGAAAAGAAATCAAACTTCCTGCTCCTAATATTCCCCCTTAGCAAGATAAATCTTCGCTCAATGAAAGAAACGTGATCCCGCGCCGTCCCCCACTTTTGATCGTTCAACCCTACAAAGCGGATTAACGTAATTGAAGTTGATCCCAAGTAGCTTTGAAATTGGGATTATTCCCTTAAGAACGCTTGATTTTCCAAGGGTGGAAAACCTCGAATCGACTCCCAACGTTAAAAGATAACATTTTTTTTTTTCTTAAAAAAAGAAGAATGCCGTACGTACGGTAAAATGTGATTAGTTATTCTCGGGAGAAAACAATTTCTCAAAAACCAAACGATTCATTTCTTTTTTTTTTTTGTTCGTTTCGTTTGCAGAGAAGAGGTTTGCGACGTTCCGGACGTGCCGAGAGATTGTCGTCTTGAAGGTAAGACGGGCTTTTCGTGGTGGGAACCACCTCGGGTATTTACGGGAGAGGGTCAAAATCCGGGTTTCACGTTTTGTACCTTCCCGCGCGTGGATTATCCGCCTGCCTTCCGGGAGACGCAGGCAAATAATCCGCGGGCTAAAACGAGTCGTCGTCGTCGTAAACCAGTTCGGCTCGTCCTCGAGTTACGACTGCCGTGGAAGCTCTGCATTTCCGGGGGGGGGGTTTCAGCGAGACCTTTGTGAAGGAAGTCCGTACCCCGTTTTACCACATCTCTTGCCGCAATTGTTGAACGATTCCTTGTAGCTGTTTGTCATGTGTGTGTGTGTGTTTGTGTGTGTGTGTCAGCGAGTCTGGCTTCCCCCTTGGACTTTGCTGCTCAGGTGGCGGCCAAAGGGGGATGGCTTGCGAGGGTTACACATTCGAGGCAGTTGATCCGCGGCTGAACTTCGATCACTTCACACACACACACACACACACACACACACACACACACACCCGAGGAGGCTGCGACGGTCCTAAGTTTGATGAGTCGTTTTTTGTTTCGGTGCTGTCGTAACTTGGAACGGTTACTAAACAAATTGGGGTAAGACGGAGGACTGCTCCTCCTCCTCCGCTTCCCGTCTTTCCTTCCTCGTCCTCCTCATCCCACTTGCCTCTTTCTCCCCTCCTCACCCCCTCTCTTCTCTTTGTCCTCCCTTCCTCCTCTTCCTCCCCTTTCTTCCTCCCCCTCCTGTTCCTCCTCCCTTCCCTACCCCTCCCTCTTCTTCCCTCCCCTCCCCCTCCCCCCCTCGCCCTTCTCCTCCTCCTCCCCCTTCTTCCACCCTCCCCCTCCTCCTTTTCCTCCTCCCTCCCTGCCCCTCCTCTTCCTTCCCCTCCTCCTGTCCCTTCTTCTCTTCCTCCTCCTCCTCTTCTTCGCACTTCCCTCTTTCTCCCCTCCTCCTCCTCCTCCTCTCCTCTTCCTCCTCGCCCCTCCTGTTCCTCCTCCCTCCCCACCCCTCCTCTTCTTCCCCTCCTCCCCCTCCTCCTCCCCTGACCTCCCCCTCCTCCTCATTTCCCCTCTTCCCCCTCCCCACCTCCTCCTACCCCCCCTCCCCTCCTCCTTTTCCTGCTCCTTCCCTGACCCCCTCCTCTTCCTCTCCCTCATCCTGTCCCTCCTGTTTCTCCTCCCTCCTCCTCTCCTCCTCACTCAACTGATAATGTTCCCTAGCTGGGTCACGAGACGTCTGCAAGGAAACCCCCCAGCTCAGAGAGCACCAAGGACCCCACAGTCCATTCCTTCCTTCCTTCCCTGATGATGTTCCCTAGTTGGGTCATGAAACGTCTGCAAGGAAGCCCCCCAGCTCAGAGTCCTTCCTTCCTTCCTTCCTTCCTTCCTTCCTTCCTTCCTTCCTTCCTTCCTTCCTTCCTTCCTTCCTTCCTTCCTTCCTTCCCCTGATGACGTTCCCTAGTTGGGTCATGAAACGTCTGCAAGGAAACCCCCCAGCTCAGAGAGCACCAGGGACCCCACAGTCCTTCCTTCCTCCTCCTCCTCCTCCTCCTCCCCCCTTCTAGCCCTGCTGATGTTCCCTAGTTGGGTCATGAAACCCCCCATTTCATCCCAGAGCTGCAAAAATACTCTTCTCTGTTAGTATTTTTGCTTTCCCCCCCCCCCCCCCCCGATGATTTTGTTTTCATCTCCCGGAAGGGACAGAAAATGCCAGCTCACCGGAGCCGTCTCTCTCTCTCTCTCTCTCTCTCTTTCTCCTCTTTCTCTCTCTCTCTCTCTCTCTTTCTCTCTCTCTCTGTCTCTTTTTCTCTCTCTCTGATAAACATAAAAATCAAACATTTGAAAAGAAAAGACTTTAGACCTTCAATGATCATATATATATATATATATACATATGTACATGTACATGTGTGTGTGTGTATATATCTATATCTATATCTATGTCTATATCTATATCTATATCTATATCTATCTATCTATCTATCTATCTATCTATCTATCTATCTATCTATCTATCTATATATATAGTAAGGGACGCGGTGGCTCAGTGGGTTAGGACGCTGAGCTTGTCGATCGGAAGGTCGGCAGTTTGGCGGGTCGAATCCCGAGTGCCGCGTAACAGAGTGAGCGCCTGTTACTCGTCCCAGCTTCTGCCAACCTAGCAGTTCGAAAGCACGTCAAAATGCAAGTAGAAAAATAGGGACCACCACGGTGGGAAGGTAACAGCGTTCCGTGCGCCTTTGGCGTCTAGTCATGCCGGCCACATGACCACGGAGACGTCCTCGGACAAGCGCCGGCTCTTCGGCTTTGAAACGGAGATGAGCACCGGCCCCTAGAGTCGGAAACGACTAGTACACATGTGCGGGGGAACCTTTACCTTTATATATATATATATATATATATATATATATATATATATATATATATATATACACACACACACACACACACACACACACACACACACACACACATATATATACACGGTATAGGGTTTCCTGCCTTAGCAGGGGGTTGGACTAGATGACCTCCAAGGTCCCTTCCAACTTATTATTATTATATATATACGTGTGTGTGTGTGTGTGTGTGTGTGTGTGTGTGTGATATGTGTATGTCTATGTGTATGTGTGTATATATATATATATATATATGTGTGTGTGTGTGTATGTATGTACATGTACGTGTACATGTACGTGTACATGTATATGTGTGTGTATATATATGTATATATATATATATATGTATGTATATATATGTATGTATGTATGTATGTATATATGCCGGTCCTTAACCCCAGCATTTTTGCGGCTAAAGTCTCTGACTTCTGTACACGACGCCACAAAACATAATCTCGGTTAGATCCTGGCTTGGAAGTTTTTTTTCAGGGAGCGAACAGCCCGGAGGGCGACTTGGTTTACAAATCGATACTGATATTTAACGAATTGAAGAAGTGTGGCTTTCTCGGGGAATCCGGTCCAGGCTGATTACAACTTTTGCAAAGTCGGTCGCCGAGTTTTTCTCGGCTTGGGAAAAGTCTTTGGGAGATTTATTTTTTATTTTTTTTTATTTTTATTTTTTGGTGGGGGGAATTAGCTCATTTTTTTTGTTGAGGCGGAACGGAGGAGTTGACACCATTGGGCCCTTGCCAGAATATGCAAGGAATATTCCTTTTAAGGATCTGCGGCGTCTCCGCTCGGAGGAGGCGAAGGAAGTGGAGGAAATTGCACAGGAAGGAATTGCGGTCTGTATCCCCCCCCCTCGGCTGTATAATCTTGATTTTTTCCAGATGTTGCTTGCCGGAGCTCACATCTGGAAAGCCCGTCAGCTCTCGAGGGCAGCCATCTTGGCCCGGACGGGTGTGTGTGTGCGGTTGGGAATTCGAGAGCCCTCGACTTAACGACTGCAATGGAGATCTAATTTCCATTGCTTGGCAGAAAAATCCTGCAGCCTTGGCAACTTGGAAGACTTTGTGGACTTCAACTCCCAGAATGCCTCAGCCTGACAAGATGGTTGCGGAATTCGGGGTGTGGAAGGCCACAAATTTAGGGCTTGTGGACTTCAACTCCCAGAATTCCTCAGCCTGACAAGATGGCTGCGGAATTAGAGGTGCGGAAGGCCACAAATTGATGGTTTGTGGACTTCAACTCCCAGAATACCTCAGCCTGACAAGATGGCTGCAGAATTCAGGGTGTGGAAGGCCACAAATTTAGGGCTTGTGAAATTCAACTCCCAGAATTCCTCAGCCTGACAAGATGGCTGGGGAATTCAGGGTGTGGAAAGCCACAGATTGATGGTTTTTGGAGTTCAACTCCCAGAATTCCTCAGCCTGACAAGATGGCTGCAGAATTCAGGGTGTGGAAGGCCACAGATATAGGGGTTGTGGACTTCAACTCCCAGAATTCCTCAGCTTGAGAAGATGGCTGCGGAATTCAGGGTGTGGAAGGCCACAAATTTAAGGCTTGTGGACTTCAACTCCCAGAATTCCTCAGCCTGACAAGATGGCTGCGGAATTCGGGGTGTGGAAGGCCACAAATTTAGGGCTTGTGGACTTCAACTCCCAGAATTCTTCAGCCTGACAAGATGGCTGCGGAATTCAGGGTGTGGAAAGCCACAGATTGATGGTTTGTGGACTTCAACTCCCAGAATTCCTCAGCCTGACAAGATGGCTGCAGAATTCAGGGTGTGGAAGGCCACAGATATAGGGGTTGTGGACTTCAACTCCCAGAATTCCTCAGCTTGAGAAGATGGCTGCGGAATTCAGGGTGTGGAAGGCCACAAATTTAAGGCTTGTGGACTTCAACTCCCAGAATTCCTCAGCCTGACAAGATGGCTGCGGAATTCGGGGTGTGGAAGGCCACAAATTTAGGGCTTGTGGACTTCAACTCCCAGAATTCTTCAGCCTGACAAGATGGCTGCGGAATTCAGGGTGTGGAAAGCCACAGATTGATGGTTTGTGGACTTCAACTCCCAGAATTCCTCAGCCTGACAAGATGGTTGCAGATTTATTTATTTAGCGTATGGCTGGTCACACACAGAATTAAAAGCACTTCATATTTACAAGTTAGAACAGTTAAAACATTTTTTTTTAAAAAAGAAGCAATTATAAAACCTAAGAGGAAAACAGAAATAACATTTCAGAGTTTAATGTCGAGTTTGGAGATCCAGTCAGTAGCTGCTGTTGTTATGCAGAGGAAGTCCTTAAAATCTCCTGGGTATCTTCTATTAGTACATTCCCTCACTATATGTTGCCTCAGCCTGACAAGATGGCTGTGGAATTCAGGGAGAAGAAAGCCACAAATTTATGGCTTGTGAACTTCAACTCCCAGAATTCCTTAGCTGGCCAAAGTGGCTAGGGAATTCTTGGAGTGGAAGTCCAGAAATTTAAGGTTTGGGGGACTTCCAACTCCCAGAATTCTTTTCAGGCTGTGGAATTTGATTCTGTAAAGGTCTCCTGTTTCAGCAGGGGATTGGACTGGATGACCTCCGAGGTCCCTTCCAACTCTGTCCCTCTTAGGATTGTGTAAGGGTCTCTTGCTTGAGTAGGGGGCTGGATTAGATGACCTCCGAGGTCCCTTCCAACTCTGATACTCTGTGATTCTGTAAGCATCTCCTGCCTGAGCAGAGGGTTGGACTAGATGACCTCCAAGGTCCCTTCCAACTCTGATACTCTATGATTCTGTAAGCATCTCCTGCCTGAGCAGGGGGGTTGGACTAGATGACCTCCAAGATCCCTTCCAACTCTGATACTCTATGATTCTGTAAGGATCTCCTGCCTGAGCAAGGGTTTGGACTGGATGACCTCCAAGGTCCCTTCCAACTCTATCCCTCTTAGGATTGTGTAAGGGTCTCCTGCTTGAATGGGGCTGGATTAGATGACCTCCGAGGTCCCTTCCAACTCTGATACTCTATGATTCTGTAAGCATCTCCTGCCTGAGCAGGGGGGTTGGACTAGATGACCTCCAAGGTCCCTTCCAACTCTGATACTCTATGATTCTGTAAGGATCTCCTGCCTGAGCAAGGGTTTGGACTGGATGACCTCCAAGGTCCCTTCCAACTGTATCCCTCTTAGGATTGTGTAAGGGTCTCCTGCTTGAATGGGGCTGGATTAGATGACCTCTGAGGTCCCTTCCAACTCTGATATTCTATGATTCTGTAAGCATCTCCTGCCTGAGCAGAGGGTTGGACTAGATGACCTCCAAGGTCCCTTCCAACTCTGATACTGTATGATTCTGTAAGGATCTCCTGCCTGAGCAAGGGTTTGGACTGGATGACCTCCGAGGTCCCTTCCAACTCTGTCCCTCTTAGGATTGTGTAAGGGTCTCCTGCTTGAACGGGGCTGGATTAGATGACCTCCGAGGTCCCTTCCAACTCTGATAATCTATGATTCTGTAAGCATCTCCTGCCTGAGCAGGGGGGTTGGACTAGATGACCTCTGAGGTCCCTTCCAACTCTGTCCTTCTATGATTCCGTAAGGGCCTCCTGCTTACATTCGTTCCTTGGCCGTGCGGTTTATTCAAGCAAGAAACTAGAATTAGAAACTCATTTTTTCCACCCCGTTATTATATATATTTTTTTGAATCATCACTTTTTTTTAATAACAGTCTGTCATCCAGCTTATAAAACGACGGCCTTTTTAATTGCTAGGATCAAATTCAGCGAGGTTTAGGCTGGGCGCAGTTAGCAATTTCTCCCCGGAAAACGATCCTTTATAATTAACAGGAGAGGGGGGGGGGAAATAAAAGCCCGGCGAAGTCGCCTTGCTGTTTCCTTGCCGGTGGAAATCACAGGATGCCGTCCCAGACTTACGACGGTTTATTTAGCGACCGTCCCACGTCACAACGCCACTGGAAAAAGTGAGTGAGGACTGGTTTAGAATGGCTTTGAAGAAAGGGATCGTTTTGCACACTGAGCGACCGTCGCAGCGTGTACACACACACAAACAAACACACACACACACACACACAGTCACTGGCTCCTATTTATGACAGTCGGGGTGTTCCCCTTTGTGACCGTCGGACCCACAAAGCCAAGCGGGAAGACAGATTTGTTTGACGACCGTGTGGCTGATTAACGTCTGCGAGGATTCGCTGAACAACGCTGGCCAGGAAGGTCCTAAAACGGGGCAAAACTCACATAATTACTTGCTTAAGGACAGAAATGGACGTAAGTCGAGGACGACCCACGTGGCAAGATCGCGTCCCGTGCTTCCTCTTTCCTGGGCGGGAGAATACAAATCTGGAGCTACTTGGAATTTGTGGTGGTTGAACAGGCATTTGTCTGGAATGATATGGGGGTCTCTTGCTGGAGCAGGGGGATGGACTAGATGACCTCCAAGGTCCCTTCCAACTCTTGTCAGTGTATGATTCGGTAAGGGGCTCCTGCTTCACCAGAAGGCTGGACTAAATGACCTCTAAAGTCCCTTCCAGCTCTTATTCTGTAAGGGGCCCCTGCTTGAGCAGGGGGTTGGACTGGATGACCTCCAGGGTCCCTTCCAACACTGTTATTCCATGATTCTGCAAGGGTATCCTGGTCGAGCAGGGGGTTGGACTAGATGACCTCCAGGGTCCCTTCCAACACTGTTATTCCATGATTCTGCAAGGGTATCCTGGTCGAGCAGGGGGTTGGACTAGATGACCTCCAGGGTCCCTTCCAACACTGTTATTCCATGATTCTGTAAGGGTCTCCTGCCTGAGCAGGGGGTTGGACTGGATGACCTCCGAGGTCCCTTCCAACTCTATCATGCTATGATTCTGTTAGGGTCTGCTGCTGGAGCAGGGGGCTGGACTAGATGACCTCCGAGGTCCCTTCCAACCACATGATAATGTGCAGTTGAGAAGCTTTGGAGCAGAACCCTGTATTTAAAGTTTTGGCTATTATTTGAAGCGGAAATACACAAATTATTGCCTGTTGTTTTCTTAAACCTGTCCAGACCCATCCTAAAGTTCTTGGTTGTCTGGAATACAGGCCGTTTTCCCACTCACCACCCTACAACTGAGCCCGGAACGTCCGTCGTTAAGTGAGACATTTGTTTTGCTCTGTTTGTTGACAATCCTTGCCCCAAGGTGTTAAATAATAACGATAACGATGATAAATCAAGTTGGAAGGGAACTTGGAGGTCATCTAGTCCAACCCCCGGCTGAGGCAGGAGATCCTTACAGAATCACAAAATGATCGAGGTGGAAGGGACGTGGGAGGTCATCTAGTCCAACCCCCTGCTCAGTCAATCCCCCCTCAGTGAATCCCTGCAGTGACTCGGTTGTTAAGCGAATCCGGCTTCCCCCATTCACTTTGCTCGTCAGAAGGTCGCGAAAGGGGATCATGTGATCCCCCACCACCAGGACGCCGCGACCGTCATAAATGTGAGTCAAGCATCTGAATTTTGACCCCAGGACCCCAGGCGTCGTAAGTACGAATGATGGCCGTTACGTCCCTTTTTTTTAGTCCGTGATAACTTTGAGCGGTCACTAAATGAATTATCGTAAGTCCAGGATTGCATCTATCTCCTTCCAAGCCGACATGGAGAAATGTCGGCTTGTTTGTAGCCAGGATTAGAGCCGTTCGTCGCCCCCCCAAATCGAGATATTTTGGGACACTCTGAATGAATAATCCCCCAAAAGGAAGCGGAAAACCTCTGGAGGGAAAAATTAAAGGAAATAACTCGGAATTTTGTTCGGAAAAAGGAACAATCGTCGCCTGCCAAGAGATCCAGGTGGAATTGCAGATGTCAAAAATAATAAAATTTAAAAAAAGGAAAATGGATTTTCAAAACAATAATATCAGATCTGGGCTAATGGGAAAGTCGACCTCAGTTTCCCGTCTATATTTGCGAATTTCCTCCTTATTTTTCTTTCCTTTCTTTTTTTTCCCCTAAAATCTTTCCCTTTTTTCAGATGCTTCAAAAAGGGGAAGTTGGATATGATTGTTCTCCGATTTGCTTTGTTTGGTTTTTTTTTTTTAAAAAAGCTCTAAAATGCAAGAAGTCCTCAACTTATGACCGCAATGGAGCCCGAAACAGTGTTTGAGGGAGTGTTGCCTGAGATTTCTTGCCCCGTTGTTAAGTGAATCAGTGCATTTGGAGGACATGTCTTGCTCTCGTTCTTAAGTGAATCAGTGCAGGTGTGAAGTGAGTCACCTGGTTGCTAAGTGAATCACTGCTGTTATTAAGTTAGTCACGCAGTAGTTAAGTGAATCGTTTGTCTGAAATAGCGAAGGCTGTCCTGTTTGAGCAGGGGGTTGGACTGGATGACCTCCAAGGTCCCTTCCAAGTCTGTCCTCCTATGATCCTGTAAGGGTTTCCTGCCCGAACAGGGGGCTAGACTAGATGACCTCCAAGGTCCCTTCCAAGTCTGCCCTTCTATGATTCAGTAAGGGTCTCCTGCCTGAGCAGGGGGCTAGACTGGATGACCTCCAAGGTCCCTTCCATTTCTGTCATTCTATGATTCTGTAAGGGTTTCCTGCCCGAACAGGGGGCTGGACTAGATGACCTCCAAGGTGCCTTCCAAGTCTGCCCTTCTTTGATTCAGTAAGGGTCTCCTGTCTGAGCAGGGGGTTGGACTGGATGACCTCCAAGGTGCCTTCGAAGTCTCCTTCTATGATTCTGTAAGGGTTTCCTGCCTGAGAAGGGGGTTCGACTGGATGACCTCCAAGATCCCTTCCAAGTCTGTCATTCTATGATTCTGGAAAGGTCTCCTGTTTGAGCAGGGGGCTGGACTAGATGACCTCCAAGGTCCCTTCCAACTCTGTCATTCTCTGATTCTGGAAAGGTTTCCTGCCTGAACAGGGGGCTGGACTAGGTGACCTCCAAGGTCCCTTCCAACTCTGTCATTCTATGATTCTGTAAGGGTTTCCTGCCTGAACAGGGGGCTGGACTAGATGACCTCCGCGATCCCTTCCGACACTGTCCTTCTAAATGATTCCCTAAGGGTCTCCCGCTTGAGCAGGGGGTTGGACTAGATGACCTCCGAGGTCCCTTCCGACTCACTCCTTCGGTGAAAAACGACCTTTGGGACCGTGAGCCGATCCAACGCCGCCTGGCGACCGTGCAGATCTTTCGAAACCGACGCACGCGTCAGTCAGACCCACCTTCGACCCTCGTGCGACGGGGTTGTTCGCCCTCTCCGGAGCGAGGATTTCTGGATTCGAGGTTCTGCTATTTTGTTTGGTTGTTTTTCCACCCCCCCCCCAAGCCTGCCTCGGCGTTGCCGTGCCGCTCGCTTCTTTCCCCCTCCGGGAGCCGCGAAAACCTCGGAGACCTCGTCTCCTTGGTTCTCCTCTTTCCGTTCCGGGTGTTTATCCCGGCTTCTCGCCCTGCTTGCTTCGACGTCGCGGCTCCTCCGGGCCTCGTGGAAAACGTACTGCTTGCTCTCTTTCCTCGGGACCGAAGCTTTTCTGCTCGGGGCTGAACTACTGTGTGTGTGTGTGTGGGGGGGTGTTTTCCCCTGATGATCTCGGAACTTGGGGAGGGGGAGGCGTTCTTGCGGACGTCGCGGGACCGAACGAAGGAACATCATCAGGGCGAGAAGGGAGGGAGGGTTGGTGGCAAAAGAGGACGACGGAGAAGAGAAGGGGCAGGTAGAGAAAAAAGAAGAAGGATTAAGAACGACCGTGGGGGTCCCTGGTGCTCTCGGAACTTGGGGTGGGGGTGTTCTCGCAGACGTCTCGTGACCGAACTAGGGATAGAAAGTGGGGGGGGGAGGAAGAGGAGGAAGACAAAGCGGAGGAAGAGAGGGAGGAAGGGGAGGAGGAGGAGGAGGAGGTGGAATGACTGGGGTCCTCGGTGTTTTGGAGTTGCGGGGGGGGATTGTAGGAGACGTCGGAGGACCAAAGTACGGAACATCTTCTGTGCTAGTAGGGTGGGGGGTTTGTGAAGAGGAGGAGGAGGAGGAGGAGGAGGAGCAGAAAGAGTAGGAGGGTCCTCGGTGCTCTCTGACCTTGAGTGGTTTTCCTGCCGAGGTTTTATGACCAAACGACAAACATCGTCTGTGCTAGAAGGGAGGAGGAGGAGGAGGAGGAGGAAGAAGAAGATCTGGAGGAAAGAAAGAAAGAAAAAGAAAAGGAAAGAAAGAAAGAGAGAGAGAGAGAGAGAGAGAGAGAGAGAGGATTGTGGGGTCCCTGTTGCTCTCTGAGCTGGCTGGTTTCCTTGCAGACTTCTCGTGACCCAACTAGGGAACGTCATCAGGGCTAGAAGGGAGGAGGAGGAGGAGGAGGACGACGACTGTGGGGTCTTTGGTCCTCTCTGAGATTGGTGGTTTCCTTGCAGACGTCTCGTGACCCAACTAGGGAACGTCATCAGTGCTAGAAGGGAGGAGGAGGAGGAGGACTATGGGGTCCTTGGTCCTCTCTGAGATTGGTGGTTTCCTTGCAGACGTTTTGTGACCCAACTAGGGAACGTCATCAGGGCTAGAAGGAGGGAGGAGGAGGAAGGAAGGAAGGAAGGAAGGAAGGAAAGGAAGGAAGGAAGGAAGGAAGGAAGGAAGGAAGGAAGGAAAGAAAGACGGACCCCGAGCTGCGTGCTTTCCTTCCAGACATTTTGTGACCCAACTAGAGAAACATCATCAGTGCTAGACGTGAGAGGGGGTTGGAGAGAGGAGGAGGAGGAGGAGGAGGAAGAGGAGGACTGTGTAGTCCTTTGTACTCTCTGAGCTTGGTGGTTTCCTTGAAGACTTTCCATTACCTAACTAGATAATATCAGTGCTAGAAGGGACAGGGGGGTGGGGCGGGGTAGTTTACGTGGAAGAGGAGGAGAAAGACTGTGGGGTCCTTGGTACCTTCTGAGCTTGATAGTAAGTGCAAGGACCGGTTGTTAGTCCCTTTTTTCGGGGCTGTTGTAACTTTGAACGATTGCTAAATGGAACGGTGGTAGTTTCAGGGTCACCTGAAAGATTAGGACAATTCTGCAGTCGGAGGAGTAGCAGCACCTGGGGTCAGAGTTCAAAGAGGCCTCACCCTTGAATCCTTACGTAGCCACGAGGGAACTAAATCCAACTCTCTTTGAGAGTCCTGTTGAGCCTTATTTAACTCTTAACTAGAGGCCCACTTTTAGTTGAAAGCTTCCTGTGCATAGGCTTTTGGCAATAAACCAGTTTAGTTGAAAGTTTCCCGTGCACAGGTTTCGCCAATACACCAGTTTAGTTGAAAGCTTCCTTTGCAAAGGCATTCGGCAGTAATCCGGTTTAGTTGCAAGGTTCCCGTGCACAAGCTTTCAGCAATTAACCGGTTTAGTTGAAAGCTTCCTGTGCACAGGCTTTCAGCAATAAACCAGTTTAATTGAAAGCTTCCCGTGCGTAGGTTTCGCCAATAAACCAGTTTAGTTGAAAGCTTCCTGTGCATAGGCTTTCAGCAATAAACCAGTTTAGTTGAAAGCTTCCCAAGCACAGGCTTTCGGCAATAAACCAGTTTAATTGAAAGCTTCCTGTGTGCAGGCTTTCGGCAATAAACCAGTTGAAAGCTTCCCGCCTCCAGTCTTTCGGAAATAACCAGTTTAGTTGAAAGCTTCCTCTGCATAGGCTTTCAGCAATAAACCAGTTTAGTTGAAAGCTTCCCATGCGCAGGCTTTCGGCAATAAACTGGTTTAGTTGAAAGCTTCCTGGGCACAGGCTTTCGGCAATAAACCGGTTTAGTTGCAAGTTTCTCGTGCACAGGCTTTCAGCAATGAAAGCTTCCCGTGTGCAAGCTTTCGGCAATAAACCAGTTGAAAGCTTTCCGTGCGCAGTCTTTCAGCAATAAACCAGTTTAGTTGAAAGCTTCCCGCGCGCAGTGTTTTGGCAATAAACCAGTTTAGTTGAAAGCTTCCTGTGCGCGGGCTGCCTGCAATAAACCAGTTTAGTTGAAAGCTTCCCGTGCGCAGGCTTTCGGCAATAAAACTGTTTAGTTGAAAGCTTCCTGTGCAAAGGCTTTGAGCAGTAGACCAGTTTAATTCACGTGTGTATCTGTTCTTTTTGCGCCCGAAAACCTACTTTTCCTTTAATCATAACGTAAATTTTGAACACCGATTTTGGCGGTCAATAAAGAAAGACGCTTGACATCCTTCTCGTTCTTCCCCCCACCCTTCCTCTCTCTGTTCCCAGCGTTTTAACATCGGGAAGGGCGTGGCGGCATGGCGGACATGGAGCAGAACCTCAGCCTGGCCGACGCGCTGAGCGAGCCCCCGCCACAAATCGAGGAGGAGGTGAAGCGGGATTTCATGGCCACCCTGGAAGCCGAGAAGTTTGACGATGTGATTGGCGAGAAGGTGGGCAAGACGGATTACGTCCCGCTCCTGGACGACGACGGCAACGGCGGTCCGAAGGCCGAGAACCAGGAGGCGAAAGCCAAACCGCGGGCCGAGAACCTTCCTCGGGAGCGTGAGTGTCGGGTCGGGCGTAAAGCAGGACGAGGGTTGATGTCGGGAACGGAACGAGAAGTCAGGTTCCCGTCTCGACGGCCTGAGTCCAGCGGTTGTCCTCGACTTAACGACCAAAATTGAGGGCCCCTCCCCCCCTGGTTTCCGTTGCCAAGCAGGAGTTTTGCCTCAACTTACGACCGTTTTTTGGTCGTTAAGCGAATCTCTGGCAGAGGTTAACTGAGTCAGTCATTCGGCAAAAATGAGGTGTTCCCCCCCCCCGTTGTCTTTGCTAATCGGGGAGCTCGGCCCCGTTTTATGACCTCACTTGCCCCGGTCGCTAACTGTCTCGCTGCAGCGGTTCAGTTTTTAAGAAGAGACCGGACAGCCATTTGTCTGACATGGGACAGGTAAGCTTTCCTGCCTGACCGAGGGGTTGGTCTAGATGACCTCCAAGGTCCCTTCCAACTCCTACGACGACGACCGCAACCGTCGTAAATGGGAAAGAACTGGTCCCAAGTCCCTTATTTTTCAGTGGGCTTGTCGAAGTTGGAACAGGCAGTAAAGGAAATGGCAGAGGCGGCGGGGGGGGGGGGGTTTGGACTAGATGACCTCCAAGACCCTTTCCAACTCTCTCCTTCTTAGGATTCGGCCGTAAGTTGAAATGTAAGATCCTCCGATGTTTTTTTCTTTGTTTGTTTTCTTCCCTAAATGTTAGTGTTAGATTAGAAGAGAAGGAAGGAGGAGGAGGAGGGCGTGTGTGAGATATACATGTCTCTATCTATCTATCTATCTATCTATCTATCTATCTATCTATCTATCTATCTCTATCTATCTATCTATCTTTATATTTATCTATCTATATCTCTCTCTCTCTCTATCTATCTATATCTATATCTGTCTCTATATCTATCTATCTCTATATTTATCTATAACTATATCTATCTGTATATCTATCTATATCTGTCTCTATATCTATCTATCTCTATATTTATCTATATCTATATCTATCTATCTATCTATCTATCTATCATCTATCTATCTGTCTCTATATCTATCTATCTATCTATCTATCTATCTATCTATCTATATCTGTCTATCTATCTATCTCTATCTATCTCTATCTATCTCTATATCTATCTCTCTATCTCTCTATCTCTATATTTATCTATCTATATTTATCTATATCTCTATATCTATCTATATCTGTCTATCTATCTCTATATGTCTATCTATCTATATCTATCTATCTATCTATCTATCTATCTATCATCTATCTATCTATATCTATATATCTGTTTGTCTATCTATCTATCTATCTATCTATCTATCTATCTATCTCTATCTATCATCTATATCTATCTATCATCTATCTATCTGTCTCTATATCTATCTATCTATCTATCTATCTATCTATATCTGTCTATCTATCTATCTCTATCTATCTATATATCTATATATCTATCTATCTCTATCTCTATATTTATCTATCTCTGTATTTATCTATCTCTATCTCTATCTATCTCTATATCTGTCTATCTATCTCTATATCTGTCTATCTATCTCTATATCTATCTCTCTGTCTCTATATTTATCTATATCTATCTATCTATCTATCATCTATCTATATCTATCTATATCTATCTCTATATCTGTCTGTCTATATCTATCTATCTATCTATCTATCTATCTATCATCTATCTATCCATCCATCCATCCATCCATCCATCCACACACACCCCCCACACACAAACACACACACGCACACACCCATATTTGTTTTAATTTCTGGATTGCCCGGAATCCATTCTCCCCCCCTCCCCTCACCGACCGTCGCAGTCTATCTGATTTCCTCGGGACGGTTCAAGTGGGACGAGGGATCGCGAAAGCCTTTTGGCACGGAGACCTCTCCTGCCACCGGACAAATCGCTTCGGCTGGCGATCTGATTGCTTTTGAAAATCCCTCGAAATCCTAGATGATTATTACGATTAATTTGTTTTTTTTTCCCCCATTCGATTTGGACGCAGGCCTGCCTTCCTTCCATCTGGAGGCGCTGTCTCCTCAGCTTCGGGAGGAGGGGGAAAAAAAAAACCGAAATATTTTTTTAATTCCACGGGCGTGTAATTATCTCGCTGGCTCCTCTCTTTCCTCCGGGCTTTGCTTTTTAATAAGGTATAATAGCGCTGTAATTTAGCGAAGCAACGCTTCAGCGCGCCAGGCGAGGCTGTGTTTAGTTCCGCTCCGTGAACTCGGAATGCTTTTCAGAATATTAGAGGCGATAATTGCTTTGCCCAGCTTTTTCCCAGGGCCTTTTGTTTTGTTTTGTTTTGTTTTGATTATTATTATTTACGGTTTCATGTTATTATTTTAATGTCCTTGAATTTTTTTATCCAGTTCATTTCGTTACCTAAGACCCTGCGATTTTGTTCTTTGCTAAGCTTGAAAGCCGCCCTGAGTCTTCGGAGAAGGGCGGGATATAAATGGAATTAAAATAAATAAATAAATTTATTTTATTATAGACAGCGTGTTTTTTTTTAAATTTTATTTTTCATCATTGTTTTTCCTGATTTAATTTTACGGTTTAATTGCCTTGGATTTTATGATTTCATTTTATTATGTATATAATAATAATAATAGTAATAATAATAAATAATAATAATAATAATAATAATAATAATAATAATAATAATAATAATAATAATATAAAGTTGGAAGGGAACTTGGAGGTCATCTAGTCCAACCCCCTGCTCAGGCAGGAAACCCTAGACCATTTCAGGCAAATGGCTGTCCGCTATAATAATAATAATAATAATAATAATAATAATAATAATAATAATAATAATAATAATAATATAAAGTTGGAAGGGACCTTGGAGGTCATCTAGTCCAACCCCCTGCTCAGGCAGGAAACCCTAGACCATTTCAGGCAAATGGCTGTCCGCTATAATAATAATAATAATAATAATAATAATAATAATAATAATAATAATAATAATAATAATAATATAAAGTTGGAAGGGACCTTGGAGGTCATCTAGTCCAACCCCCTGCTCAGGCAGGAAACCCTAGACCATTTCAGGCAAATGGCTGTCCGCTATAATAATAATAATAATAATAATAATAATAATAATAATAATAATAATAATAATATAAAGTTGGAAGGGACCTTGGAGGTCATCTAGTCCAACCCCCTGCTCAGGCAGGAAACCCTAGACCATTTCAGGCAAATGGCTGTCTCGTTTTGTTTTATTTGATTTGATTTGATTTGATTGTTTGTTTTATAGTTTTATGATTTAATTGCATTGGATTTTATGATTTCATTTTAGCATATAGCTGTTTCGTTTTCTTTTATTCGATTTGATTTGATTTGATTGTTTGCTTTATAGTTTTATTTTTTATTATTATTATTATTATTTTATTTTAATTCCATTTATATCCCGCCCTTCTCCGAAGACTCAGGGCGGCTTACAAGCTTAGCAGTATGATTTATGATTTAATTGCCTTGGATTTTATGATTTGGTTTTATTACAATGTACCTTATTTTGTTATTTTCTTTTGTTTTGTTGTTTATTTTTTTAATTTTATGATTTAATAGAATTGGATTTTATGATTTCATTTTGTTATATATCTGTTTCGTTTTGTTTTATTCGATTTTATTTTATTGTTTTATAGTTTTATGATTTAATTGCATTAGATTTTATGATTTAGTTTTATTATAATGTACCTTATTTTATTATTTTATTTTGTTTTATTGTTTATTTTTTTAATTTTATGATTTAATAGAATTGGATTTTGTGATTTCATTTTGTTATATATCTGTTTTGTTTTATTTTATTCGATTTCATTTCATTTTATTGTTCGTTTTTTAATCTTATCATTTAGTAGAATTGGATTTTATGTTTTCATTTTATTATATGATACCTTACTATTTTATTATTTTATTTTATTTTATTTATTTTTTAATTTTATGATTTAATAGAATTGGATTTCATAATTTAATTTTATTATACGGTACCTTATTTTATTTTATTTTCTTCGAATTTATTTTACTATATTTTTTATTATTGTTTTTATTATTTAATATTATTTAATATTATTTAATTTTATGATTTAATTTTATTATATGTCATTTTATTTTCTTCGAATTTAGTTTTTATTTTTTATTATTGTTTTTATTTTATTTTTTATTATTTAATATAATTTAATTTTATGATTTAATTTTATTACATTTCTTATTTTATTTTCTTTGAATTTATTTTATTTTACTTTATTATTATTTAATATAACAACAAAACAACAACAACAACAATAAAAATAATAATAAAGTTGGAAGGGACCTTGGAGGTCATCTAGTCCAACCCCCTGCTCAGGAAGGAAACCCTATACCATTTCAGACAAATGGCTGTCTGGTCTCTTCTAAAAAACTTCCAGTGTTGGAGCATTCACAGCTTCTGGTGGCAAGTAGTTCCACTGGTTAATTGTTCTCACTGTCAGGAAATTTCTCCTAGGTTGCTTCTCTCATTGATTAGTTTCCATCCGTTGCTATAATTTTTTATTTTATTTTATTTTATTATGTTATTATTTAATGTAATATAATATATAATATAGTATAATATATTATGTTTATTTTATTTTTGGGTAATATCTCAACATCAAATGTTAAAACACAAACTGGCTTAAAAATGAAAGGAAATCATAAAACCACAGCAATTCATTTAATACCATTTGAAGTCATGGTCTTGAGAAAGTAACTTTTGATTGTTTTTCACATTTATGACTCTTAAAGCAGGCCAGCTGGGGGATTCTGGGAGTGGAAGTCCTCCCCTCTTAAAGCATGCCAGCTGGGGGATTCTGGGAGTGGAAGTCCTCCCCTCTTAAAGCATGCCAGCTGGGGGATTCTGGGAGTGGAAGTCCTCCCCTCTTAAAGCATGCCAGCTGGGGGATTCTGGGAGTGGAAGTCCTCCCCTCTTAAAGCATGCCAGCTGGGGGATTCTGGGAGTGGAAGTCCTCCCCTCTTAAAGCATGCCAGCTGGGGGATTCTGGGAGTTGAAGTCCTCCCCTCAAAGGATACTGCCTGGGGGATTCTGGGAGTGGAAGTCCTCCCCTCTTAAAGCTTCCTGGCTGGGGGATTCTGGGAGTTGAAGTCCTCCCCTCAAAGGATACTGCCTGGGGGATTCTGGGAGTGGAAGTCCTTCCCTCTTAAAGCTTCCCGGCTGGGGGATTCTGGGAGTGGAAATCCTCCCCTCTTAAAGCATGCCGGCTGGGGGATTCTGGGAGTGTAAGTCCTCCCCTCTCAAAGGACGCCGGCTGCGGGATTCTGGGAGTGGAAGTCCTCCCTTCTCAAAGGACGCCGGTTGCGGGATTCTGAGAGTGGAAATCCTCCCCTCTTGAACCATGCCGGCTGGGGGATTCTGGGAGTTGAAGTCCACCCCTCTCAAAGGAGGCCGGCTGGGGGATTCTGGGACTTGGAATCCACCCCCCCCTTAAAGTATCCTGGCTGGGGGATTCTGGGAGTGGAAGTCCTCCCATTTCAAAAGCATGCCGGCTGGGGCATTCTGGGAGTCAAATGCTCTCTGAGCTGGGCGGTTTCCTTGCAGACGTTTCATGACCCAAGTAGGTAACATGATCAGTGCTTCCCCTTGAAACAAATTTGCTCGAATCCAGTCACTCCCCTTCTGATTGTGTTCAATCTTCGGCACCACCACAACCATCGTCCACACCGTCACTGTGCGGAAACCCCCCGGATTTAGGTCATCTGGGTCTTCTGAACTCCGCTCGCCGAGCCGAAGGCCACGGAAAGTTCCGCCTGCACAACCCTCAAATCCCTCCTTCCCACCCACCCCCGCCCAGGATTACGTAATGGACCCACTAAGAGGATTAGGCCAAACCGGGATGCCACCCGCCGCGTCGCAAAGGCTGTTGGCTGTACTCGGTTAAGCCTCTTTTGTGTGTGTGTGTGTTTGTGTGTGTGTGTCGTAATGGAAAAGATCAAAATCCAATGCTGGAGAGCCGTGCGGGGAAAAATCCGCATCAATCCGATCGAATGTATCAAAAAAAAAACCCAACAAATTTTGCAAGCCAGCCAGGGAGGTTGTCAACGCCAGATCGGCCTGACGACCGGCATCGGGAAGGCCCCAAAAAAGGGGAAAAACGGGAGCCTTGGAGCGCCGTTGACAATCCCTTTGTCGTCTTCCGGATGTGTTTCTTGGGTTTTCTTTGAAGGGGGTTACACAACGGCACCTTGGAAGACCCGCACTTCTGGGGAGCTTACCGCAGAGATACACAAAGCCGCCAGTCTGGCAAAGGGGGATAAAAGACAAAATCTGTCCTTGCTCTTCCTCCTCCTCCTCCTCCTCCTCCTCCTCCTCCTCCTCCTTCCTTCCTTCCTTCCTTCCAGCCCTGATGACGTTCCCTAGTTGGGTCATGAAATGTCTGCAAGGAAACCACCCAGCTCAGAGAGCCCCAGGGACCCCACAGTCTGTCCTTCCTCCTCCTCCTGCTCGGAAAAAGGAAACCTTGGAAAAAAACCCAGCATTAAACCAAGACGACACAGAGAACTAACCCAGTTGGCCACACCGAAGGGGAGGGGAATGGACGCGGGATGCTTAAAATCCTACAGGCCATCACCAAAACTCTTTAATTTGGGGTTCTCCTCCTTCTCCTCCTCCTTAAGTTGCCTTCAGCAAAGTTTCTCAGGGACTCCTCGCCTTTGCGACGGTTCGCTTAGCGTCCGTTCGCAGCTGCGACGGCCCTGGGCGGGGGAGGGGAAAAGCAACCAATGACCCGTTTTCCACCCTTCGCCGCCTCTTCCCCGGGATCCAAATTCGGACTCGTATTTACGACGGCTGCGGCCTCCCGAGATCCCCCTATATCCCGTCTCGTGACCTGCGGAGGAGGAAAGACAGTTGGGGTGGGTGGGGGAGAATGCCCGATTCGTTTTATGACCGTGTTCCTAACTCAGTTGGGGTGTGAGGGGGGGAATGCCCGATTCGTTTTACGACTGTGTTCCTAACTCAAAGAGGGCAGGGCTTCACCTAGCCGCGGCCGCCAAGGAACGTCGTCAAAACAGGGCGAAGCTCCCCGAGCGACGGAAACTTTGGGCTCCGTTGTGGTTGTAAAAGCGAGGACTGCCTGTAGAACGGATCCTGAATCTCCTCCGGAAGATTATGTCAATAAGATTCAGCGGGGTCGATTTAGGCAGATGATTGACAGGCCCTCTCAGAGGAGGAAGATGGCTGTCGGGGGCCGTCCGAGAAGAAGGGTGGACCTTCAGCTCGTCTCCAACTAATGTGGAGGTCTCTCTTCTAGGTCCTTCTGCAACCGGACCAGCAACCGTGGTGGAGAATGGAGATCACGGACTTGAAGGCAGCAGACCAGGTAAGGCTTGGGTTGACGTTCTCCATCCGCTCCATAGCCGCTTCCTCATGTGCATGTCGTTGCTGAGGCGTGTGTGTGTGATGTGTTGTGTGCATGGAGCAGAAGCCGGGAAGCCTGACCCGTCCGTCTTAACCTCCAGTCCCCTTTATCCTTCGGCCAAAAAATGGAGCTTTTGGCCGGAGTCTGATGGAAACCCAGGTTGACGTCCTTCAAGGTTGACGTCCTTCAAAGATTGCGGGGTTCTGTCTCGGGCGTTTGTGTGAAAACGTCCTGAGGTTTGACCCGGGAGCCTCGACCAGTCTTAAGGGCTGTGTGTGTCTTTGTCTGTGTGGACTTCAATTCCCAGCACTCTCTTGCTGGGAAGAATGGACATCAAGTCCCAGAATTCCTCAGGACCTTTTCCTTTGATGGAGAAGCGAGGAAGGCAAGGATTCGAAACCAACATTTCTCCATTTTGGCCACTTTTAAGGTGTGTGGACTCCAACTCCCAGCGTGCTGGCTGATGCATTCTGGTGGTTGAAGTCCACTCAGTGTCGGCTAGGGAATTCTGGGAGCTGAAGTCCATTCAGTGTTGACCAAAGAATTCTGGTAAATGAAGTCCATAATGTTGGCTAGAGAATTCTGGGAGTCAAAAGTCCACTCAGTGTTGGCTAGGGAATTCTGGGAAGTGAAGTCCACTCAATTTTTGCTAGGGAATTCTGGGAAATGAAGTCCACTCAGTGTTGGCTAGGGAATTCTGGGAAGTGAAGTCCAGTCAATTTTTGCTAGGGAATTCTGGGAATCGAAGTCCACTCAGTGTTGCCTAGGGAATTCTGGGAAATGAAGTCCACTCAGTGTTGTCTAGGGAATTCTGGGAAATGAAGTCCACTCAATTTTTGCTAGGGAATTCTGGAAGTCGAAGTCCACTCAGTGTTGCCTAGGGAATTCTGGAAAATGAAGTCCACTCAGTGTTGTCTAGGGAATTCTGGGAAATGAAATTCACTCAATGTTTGCTAGGGAATTCTGGGAAATGGAGTTCACTCAATGTTTGCTAGGGAATTCTGGGAGTCGAAATCCACTCCATTTTTGCTAGGGTATTCTGGGAGTTGAAGTCCACTCAATTTTTGTTAGGGAATTCCACTCAATTTTTGCTAGGGAATTCTGGGACTTGAAGTCCATTCAATTTTCGCTCAGGAATTCTGGGAGTCGAAGTGCACTCCACAGTGGGTTGGGATTTGATGTCCACTCAAAGTTGGCTAGGGTAAAGAAATAAAAAATAAACAAATAAATGGGGGGAAAATCCTTTTTTTTTCCTTCCCTCCGTTTTGGAAATTGTCCCCATCCTCAAATCCCTGCGTCAAAACGTTGACTTTTGGCAGGAGACGGGGGGCGGGGGGGGGGGCAGGACAACAATAATTCCATATTTTCAGGAGGTTCTTTGTTTTGTTTTTTTTGCACCATCTCTTGTGACGTCGCCTTTTCTTCCAACCATCCCGGTTTAAAGCCGGTTTGGAGCTGACCCCATTTTTTTTATTATTATTATTATGTTTTTTTGCGACGGATTAATTTAAAAATAGCGACGGCTTAGTCTTTTCCGTTCCTTTCCGTTTTGCAGAGGATTTTCTTCTTAGGGACCGATTTTACTCCGGGAATTAGCGAACGCTGCTCTGGGTTGTAAGGCGACGAGGGATTTTTTTTCAACTCGATGGACCCATCTGACAGGATCTTAAACCGGCTTTGTAAGCCAGCTTTCGGAGAAAGCTTCTCCCGACAGATTTGCAAAAAAAAAAACAACCCAAAAGAAAACAACTGGGTGGGTTTTAGATGCTTGCAGCTAGTCCTCAACGACGAGAGTTGGGCCCACAATTCCTGTGGTCGAGTGGGAAGCGAGACAGTTGGGAAGTGGGAAGGGAGATACGCCTCGGAGGAAGCCCCCGTAGTCCTTGACTTGCGACCGCCAGGCAGTCTGCAATTTCTGTTGCTCAGCCTGAGAGGGAGGGAAGGAAGGAAGGAAGGAAGGAAGGAAGGAAGGAAGGAAGGAAGGAAGGAAGGAAGGAAGGAGAAGGATTGGAAGGAAGGAAAAATGGGAGGGAGGGAGAGGATGGAAGGAAGGGAGGAGATGGGAGGGAGGGAGGATGGAAGAAATGGGTGGGAGGGAGAGAGGATGGAAGGAAGGAAGGAAGGAGATGGGAGGGAGGGAGAGAAGGACAGATGAACGGAAGGAAGGAGAGCAGGAGGTTGATGAGAAGAAAGGATGGATGGATGGATGGATGAAGCATACGGGAAGGTCTTGGCTGGCTTTCAGCTTTCAGGACATTCTCCAGCAGAGTTTCTCAAACTTTCCGTGTTGGTGGTCCTTAGGGAGGGGAGGAGGAAAAGAGGGAACGGCTTTGTGGGACGGCCCCCGTTGCTCGCGTGAGTGAGCCCCCCCCGGGGAAGAGTCTCCTATCTTTGTCTTCTGGGTCTCGGCGTTGTGACGTGTGTATCGTGATCGTCTCTGTGTCGTGTCGCAATGTGAGGTTGGTCTGGGCCATTGCTGCTTTGGGGTTGCCAGGCGGGACACCCGAGAAGCTTTCCCACAGTGGAAAAGAGGTCTACAACGGCTTTGCTTGGAACCCACAAAGTCCTTAACAAGAGTTTCTCTCACACACACACACACAAACACACACACACACACACACACACACAAACACACAAACACAGACAGACAGACAGCATTAGATTCCTGGTTTATGGATCTGCTGGACACGGTGATCTTCCGATCATTGAGCTGTTCAAACTGTTGCATTATCAAGCCCAGAACACTCTCCACTGTCGTTGCCCTTTGGGAGGGGCAAAGGCCACCATCAGCCAGGAGTCTTCCCGGAGCAGGTGTGGTTGAAGCCAAGGGTTGCTCCCAAAATCCAATCAAACGTGAGTTGGACAACAGGCTACTATACTTCAGACTTTTTTTTTCTACCCTAGACTAACGTCGCTCTTCCTCCGATGTCTGTGACAATTCAGTAACCACGATTGTTAAAAATCCAAGCAGATATTCAGAGCTTTGCTTGTATCCCTCCCTCTGCCAGTTTGTTGGGAATTGACTAGACTAATCCCAGCCAATTTGTAGGGATTTGACTAGACTAAACCCAGCCAATTTGTATGGAATTGACTAGACTAATCCCAGCCAGTTTGCAGGGAATTGACTAGCACAATCCCAGCCAGTTCATTGGAAATTGACTAAGCTAATCGGAGCCAGTTTGTTGGGAATTGAATAAATTAATCCCAGCATGTTGGAAATTGACTACGCTAATCCCAGCCACTTTGTAGGGAATTGACTAGACCAGGGATGTCAAACTGCCGGCCCGCGGGCCGGAGCGTCACGGAGAAACCACACCCATCCCATTGCCGGCAATGGGAAAAAGTTCCAATACGTCACACGACGTCATGTGACGTCGCGAGTTTGACATGTCTGGACTAGACTAATCCCAGCCAATTTGTGGAGAATTGAATACAATACAATTTGTTGGGAATTGACTGCACCAGTACTAGCCAATTTGTAGGGAATTGACTCGACTAATCCCAGCATGTTGGGAATTGACTTGACTAATCCCAGCATGTTGGAATTGACTCAAATCCCAGCCAATTTGTAGGAAATTGACTAATCCCAGCAGGTTGGGAATTGACTCGACGAATCCCAGCCAATTTGTAGGGAATTGACTAGAGTAATCCCTTCATGTTGGGAATTGACTCGACTAATTCCAGCATGTTGGGAATTGACTTGACTAATCCCAGCCAATTTGTAGGAATTGACTCGATTAATACCAGCCACTTTGTAGGGAATTGACTAGAGTAATCCCAGCCAAATTTGTTGGGAATTGAAGACAATACAATTTGTTGGGAATTGACTATAATTCCAGCCAGTTTTTTGGGAATTGACTTGACTAATGCCAGCCAATTTGTAGGGAATTGATTCGACTAATCCCAGCATGTTGAGAATTGATTTAACTAATCCCAACCAATTTGTAGGGAATTGACGAATCCCAGCCAATTTGTAGGGAATTGACTCGATGAATCCCAGCCATTTCGTTGGGAATTGACTCGACTAATCCCAGCCAATTTGTAGGGAATTGACTCGACTAATCCCAGCCAATTTGTAGGGAATTGACTCAACGAATCCCAGCCATTTCGTTGGGAATTGACTCGACTAATCCCAGCCAATTTGTAGGGAATTGACTCAACTAATCCCAGCCAATTTGTAGGAATTGACTCGATTAATCCCAGCCACTTTGTAGGGAATTGACTTGAGTAATCCCAGCCAAATTTGTTGGGAATTGACTATAATTCCCGCCAATTTGAAGGGAATTGACTCGACGAATCCCAGCCAGTTCCTTGGGAATCGACTAATCCCGGTCACCCTAACCCCGCTGGTGGTCCAGGGGGCGGCGGTGGTGGTGGTGAAGGCAGACCCATCGCCACGATCGCTTCCCTTGCAGCTGATTGGCTGCTCCCCTTTCCGACAACCCGCTCGGGCCGCTGTCTCGGGAACGCCCGTCCCTCCCTGCTTCTCTTTGGCTGGCTGACGCTCTGCTCGCTTGCTCGCTCGCTCGCTCCTCGCCTCCGCCGTGCTCACATTTACTAACCACTGACTGCTTTTATTGTCCTCTCCCTGTCTCCTGTCGCCTTCCCCCTCTCCTCTTCCTCCCTCTCTTTTCTCGTTTCCTTCCTAGAAACCTAGAATCCCACCACCCCCTCACCCCGGAGGGGGGGGGAGGGCTGCTCTCCACCCGAGACCACCTCGTGTGCTTTGCTTCCCGTCATTGCACTTTAAAAGCTACTAGTCCTCTGCCTTTTCAAGAGCTCTTCCTTTGGCCTGCCTGGAGGTTGCAGGGCTGAAGAACGAAGAGGGTAGATCGGCGGTGTGCCGTCAGCTTCCCCTCTCCTTCCCGCCTCCTTCCTCTTCCTCTCTTCCTCTTCTTCTTCCTTCTTTCCTTCTCCTCTTCTTTCTCTCCCTCTTCCCGCCTTCCTCGTCACTCCTCCTCTTCCTCCTCCTCTTCCTCGTCTCTCCTTTCTCCTCTTCCGCCTCCTCTGACGCCCTCCTCTTCCCGCTCCTCCCTCCCCGCCTCCTCTTTCTACTTCTCCCTCCCTCCCTCCATCCTCCTCTTTCTTCTGCTCATTTCCTTCTCCATTTCCTCTCTCTCCTTTCTCCTCTTCCTCCCCTTCCTCCTCTCTCCTCTTCTCCCTCTTGTCTTCCTTCCTCCCTCTCTCCCATTCTGTCTGCTTCCTTCCTTCCTTCCTATCTCCTTTCCTTCCTTCCTTCCTATCTCCTTCCTCTGCTCTATCTCCTTCCTTCCTCTCTCCCTCCCCTTCTGTCTCCTCCCTCCCTCCCTTCCTATCTCCTTTCCTTCCTTCCTTCCTTCCTTCCTTCCTTCCTTCCTTCCTTCCTTCCTTCCTTCCTTCCTTCCTTCCTCCCTTCTTCCTCTGCTCTATCTCCTTCCTTCCTCTCTCCCTCCCCTTCTGTCTCCTTCCTTCCTTCCTCTCTACCTCCTTTTTCCCTTCATCCCTTCCTCTCTTTATCTCCTTCCCTCCCTCCCCTCCGTAGTCGTCCTCGCGGCCCGTCGAAGATTCCCGAGCTGCGTCTCGGCTTTCTCGTTTCTCCTCCCACCCACCCCCACCCACCCTCCTTTCTTTTCTTTTTTCTTTCTCCTGTCCTCCCTTTTTAATTTCCTCGACCACCCCGCTTTCGCTTCTCTCCGTCCGCAGACCATCCCTCTTTCCGTCCCCCTTTTTTTCCCCCTCCCTTGTCCTCACTCTCCCCTTGGTTAGCCCTACGCCGCCTCTTCTCCATCCGTCTCACCTTCGGATTTGAGGGACCCCTTTTTTAAAACAAAAGAAAAAAAAAGGCGGGTCCGACCCCGGCAGGCTAGGGACCCCGATCAAAACTCTCCGATTTCCCAAGTTTTAAGATTTGGAAAGAAGCCCGACATGTCCAAAGGTGGCTGTCCCCAGGAGATGCCAATCATCCTTCCGACTGTTTGTGGGTTTTGGGGGTTTTTGGTTTTTAAACCCACCACGGTCGCCTCGGACCTTCGACGTCCTCTCCTCATCCGAGCCGAAGGCCTTTGTGCAATTTTAACGCGGCTCGAAAGTCTTTTTTTTTCTCCCCCCCCCCCCCCGCCCTTCCTCTCCATCTTTCCGGGATCCCGGCGCCGCTGCTGTCTCCCGTTTGCAAATTCTCTCTTCTTTTTTTTTCCTCCCTCTCTCCTTTTGGCTTGTCACAAAAAATCAAACCGGGGCGAGATTAGCTCGGAAGGGAGGGAAAAGGAAAGGAAAGGGCGAGGGAAGGAAGGAAGGAGACGTCGGACCTGTCAGAGCGGCTAATGAAATGACGATCTGACAGACGAGAGCACGGCGGGCTTCTGACACCACCCGCCCCCCCTCTCCCTCCCACAGTGCCCCACCTCCAGGTTTTTACCTTGTCGCTTGCGATTTCGCCGGCTGTCAAACTCGACGGCCGGAAATAGCCCGAACAACATTTTGTTCTGAGTCCTAAATTTGGAATTCTCGGCTGTTCTTTTTAGAAAATATATGATTTTTATATATCTGTCTGTCTGTCTATCTTTTATCTATCTATCTATCTATCTATCTATCTATCTATCTATCTATCTGTCATCCTATGTATCCTATTATCCATCCATCTATCATCCATCTATCTATCTATCTATCTATCTATCTATCTATCTATCTATCTATCTATCTATCTAATCTCTCTCTCTCTCCCTCTCCCTCTCCCTCTCCCTCTCCCTCTCTCTCTCTCTCTCTCTCTCTCTCTCTCTCCCGGTAATCAGTCTGTCTGTCTATCACTACCGGTATTCAGTCAGTCAGGCATTCTGTCTGTCTGTCTGTCTTATCTAACTATCAATCTATATCTATCACTACTGATATCTAGTCAGTCAGTCAGTCATTCTGTCTGTCTGTCTGTCTATCTAACTATCTATCACTACTGGTATCCAGTCAGTCAGTCTGTCTATATCTGTCTATCACTGCTGTTATCTAGTCAGTCAGTCTATGTCTGTCTGTCTGTCTGTCTGTCTATATCTATCTATCTATCTATCTATCTATCTATCTATCTATCTATCTATCATCTTTAATCTATCTAATCTAATTTAATCTTATCTAAAAATCATATATTTTGTATAATCCGGTTCTTGCTGATTTCCACCGCTGGCTTGAAAAAGGGTGTCGGTTCGAGTCCCCGCGCGCGGTTGAGTCCCCCGTCCTAAGCTGGTAGGGAGCTCACCCAAGACCCGAACGGCTGAAGGTGTGGGAAATTTGTCGGCGTTGCCGACGAAGCTGGTGGGTTGTCAAGTCGGTCCCGCAAAGGAAGCCCTCCCCTCCCATACCCACGTTTGGGATGAATTATGTAGGCCAGGAGACCACGCTTCCGCAGAGATGCATCTTCCATTAAGCTGCTCTGCATGTCCCGGAGCGAGAGTCTTTTTTGCCCCCCTGAGGCGTCCATTCCATCCTGGCTCTGAAATGCAGTTTAAAGTGAGACCAAATTCTGAGCCGAAGGCAATTGACGTTTAGACCCAAAGAAATTTCGCACCGAGGGAGACTTTGTCCTTGATTTGAGCTGCCAAAATTGCCCTTCCATCTTGATTCCGTTGGAGAACTGCTTTCTGGTAGCTTCTCGGTCCTGGGTGACCCGGAAGCTTCTGAGGTAGGACAGCCAGGCCCAGGAACTCTTGAGGTAGAACATTTGTAGACAATCGGGCCCAAAGCTTTTGAGGTAGGACATTGAGGGGAAAGAGATCCAGAAGCTTTTGAGGTAGAAAGTTTGTGGAAAACAGATCCAGAAGCTTTTGAGGTAGAAAGTTTGTGGAAAACAGCTCCAGAAGCTTTTGAGGTAGGACATTGGTGGAAAAAGACCCAGATCTTTTTGAGATAAAACATTGGTGGAAAAGAGATCCAGAAGCTTTTGAGGTAGAAAGTTTGTGGAAAACAGATCCAGAAGCTTTTGAGGTAGGACATTGGTGGAAAAAGACCCAGATCTTTTTGAGGTAAAACATTGGTGGAAAAGAGATCCAGAAGCTTTTGAGGTAGGACATTGGTGGAAAAGAGATCCAGAAGCTTTTGAGGTAGGACATTGGTGGAAAAAAACCCAGAAGGTTTTGAGGTAGGACATTGGTGGGAAAAGATCCAGAAGTTTTTGAGGTAAGACATTGGTGGAGAATAGATCCAGAAGCTTTTGAGGAAAGACATTGGTGGAAAAAGACCCAGAAGCTTTTGAGGTAGGACATTGATGGAAAAGAGATCCAGAAGCTTTTGAGGTAGAAAGTTTATGGAAAAGTGATCCAGAAGCTTTTGAGGTAGAAAACAGATTCAGAAACTTTTGAGGTAGGGCATTGTGGAAAAGAGATCCAGACGCTTTTGAGGTAGGACATTGGTGGAAAAAGACCCAGATGCTTTTGAGGTAAAACATTGGTGGAAAAGAGATCCAGACGCTTTTGAGGTAGGGCATTGGTGGAAAAGAGATCCAGACGCTTTTGAGGTAGGACATTGGTGGAAAAGAGATCCAGACGCTTTTGAGGTAGAACATTTGTGGAAAAGAGATCCCAGAAGCTTTTGAGGTAGAAAGTTTGTGGAAAACAGATCGAGAAGCTTTTGGAGGTAGGACATTGGTGGAAAAACAGATCCAGAAGCTTTGAGATAGGACATTGGTGAACAATCAGGCCCAGAAGCTTTTGAAGTAGGACCTCATGGTCCTTCTTGAAGGATCATCACGGTCTTCTCCTGTTTCATGGGTTAGGGATGCTCAGATGGATGTAGACCTTGCAGAATTTTCAGCTGCATTCAGAAGCACCTCGAGGTTGAACCTTCGAGTGTCTCCTGGATGTGGTCTTCTTCTCAGGTTGAGACTCTGGACCTGCTAATGGAGAAGCTACTTCAGGAGATCCCCAAGCCGGCCCAATTTGGCTCGAGTCTTGATGCGAATAATTACTGCTTTTATTCACCATTGTCTTCTGAGTTTTGGTCCTATTCATTGGTCTTACCTGGTCATAAGGCAAGGAGGCTTCTCCTTAGCAACCAGCGGCTGGCGCACCTCTTGAGGTTCTTCACACCAAGTCACAGAGCAGAAGGGTGTTCCTCAGCCCTCGGCCCCTGGAAGACGGGTGGGCTTTCAACTCCCAGAATTCTTGGTGGGCTGGGGGAATTCCGAGAGTTGAGACGTCCTCCGCCCAAGGAACCCTCTAGCAGAACAAGGATGGTGGTGGTGGACTCTGCACCGTCGGAGTCCGTGCCTAGCAGGAAGGGTGAGGATCAAGTTGTAGACGGGCTGGTGGAGCTTTTGGGTTCCCGAGCGCCCCCCCCCGGCACCACCGCCGCAAGCCAGGAAGCCGCAGAGATAGCCCTCGGAGGTTCTGGATGAGTGGCTTGCTGGAGAATTGTAGGGTCAAGATCTCAGCGGTTGGATTCTGGATCAAGAGATAGTCCCCTTTCATTGTTGGATCGGTTCCGGACAAGGAACGAGGATTCTGGAGGTTCCCCAAACTCAACAGTCTTGAAGGATATTAGATTAGTTGAAGGAAGGTTGGCTTCTGAGGTGGACCGTTGGCCAGATAATCAATTAAGAAGACAATGTATGGTTGGCCCCCAAATCAACGTGCTAGGAGTTGTGGGTTGACTTGATTCCCCAAGAAGACTCGTGGAAGCATCATTGCACGATCCTGGTGAGACCTTCTCTTGAACTTCTGGACTCTGCTCCT
Source organism: Vipera latastei (assembly GCA_024294585.1). Taxonomy (NCBI): domain Eukaryota; kingdom Metazoa; phylum Chordata; class Lepidosauria; order Squamata; family Viperidae; genus Vipera; species Vipera latastei. The sequence continues at coordinate 2,577,121 of CM044371.1, forward strand.
CAAGGAGGCTTCCTTGAAGCAGTTCTTCTTCGGACCAAGCCAGGTCTTTTTCTTAGCCTTCTTCTCCTTCCCTGGAGCAGAAGATCCGTTGGCCATCTGAAGCGATCATCTCCCAAACTCTTCGTGGTCTCCTAAACCTGCGAAGATCTCCAATTATGGACCTTTCTCCCCATCTAGACTCCTTAAAATCAGCGGTGGGTTGTCCCCCTTAGCCGACAGCCGGGAATCCTGGCATTCCGGTCCCCACCAACAGGGCCCCATCGTGGCTAACTAGGAATTTTGGTCAGCTGTCGCCCAGGGAGAGAGTTTTTGAGGCGATTGTGGGAGGCAACCAACCCATCTTCGTCCTTGCGAATCCTCCTCCACCGTCTCTCGTAATTCCCCTCTTTTCTTCCCCCCCCCCCGATTTTCCATTTTGATTTCCCCTACTTATTAGTTGTATCTCTCCTCTGACATTTTTAAATTTGGGGAGGGGGAAACTCTTGCCTAAATTGGGGGGTCTCGTGTTCGAATTGCGGGCGACCAGGTGCAGAAATGTTAATAATTCTCTTTGGGGGAAAAAATACCGTTTCTCTGCAATCGTCGTGGGAAGTTTGCCTTTTTTTTTTTTTAGCAAATGTATTTAATCTGTACATCCGGGCGGCCTTTGGAAAAACCCGCTCCGTCTTTATCCCAAAGGAATGTTTCTCCGACGTGGCCCCTTTAAGAAGCGTGGACTTCAACTCCCAGAATTCCTGGGAGGGGGACTGCTGGGAGTTGAAGTCCATACCTCTTAAAGGGGCCACGCTCGATCGATTCAAATCACTGCAATAATTTATTGTAAAAGCTATGAATATATGAATACACACACACACACACACACACACACACACACACACATACACATATGTCTATCCTCTGTTCCTTTCTGCGCTTTGTATGTCAAATCTTGTACGCTCTTTTTTTTTGCTCAATAAACCACTAATAAACCTGTCTGCTAACCTCGGGTGGAAATGTTATTAAACCACGATCCAAGCGACACCTGCAAAGCTGAATAACCAGGTTTTCGGCACAGTATTTCAGGTTGTTTTTTTGTTTTTTTGTTTGTTTCGGGGGGGCGGCGAGCAAAATTTCATTTCTGGAAGGAGAGATGGAGAAAGAAGATCAGGAATCTGGTTAAATTGATTTTTTATTTTATTTTTTGAGACAAGAAAATGTGTGTGTGTATTTATATTTATATTTATATTTATATTTATATTTATATTATTTATATTTATATTTATATTTATATTTATATTATTTATATTTATATTTATATTTATATTATTTATATTTAGATTTATATTATTTATATTTATATTTATATTTAGATTTATATTATTTATATTTATATTTATATTTATATTATTTAGATTTAGATTTATATTATTTAGATTTATATTATTTAGATTTATATTTATATTATTTAGATTTATAAAATTTATATTTATATTATTTAGATTTATATTTATATTTATATTATTTAGATTTATAAAATTTATATTTATATTTATATTTATATTATTTAGATTTAGATTTAGATTTAGATTTAGATTTATATTATTTAGATTTAGATTTAGATTTATATTATTTAGATTTAGATTTATATTATTTAGATTTATAAAATTTATATTTATATTATTTAGATTTAGATTTAGATTTATATTATTTAGATTTATAAAATTTATATTTAGATTTAGATTTATATTATTTAGATTTATATTTATATTTATATTTATATTATTTAGATTTAGATTTAGATTTATATTATTTAGATTTAGATTTATATTATTTAGATTTAGATTTATATTTATATTATTTATATTTATATTATTTATATTTATATTTATATTTATATTATTTATATTTATATTTATATTATTTATTGTCCCTTTTAGGGACTTTGTTTTTCTAGAAAACCGGGAGGGAAAAATGAACTTACGACTGACCGTTTTGAGAATTAGGCAGGAAAGATGTTGGAGTCAGGACGTAACTGTGGAGAAAGAGGCAAATTTTATAATTTTAAGTGATGTAAGGAAGATTTCAAAGGCAGGACTTTTTTTTTTCTTTCCGTTCTATTTTTTTTGGGGGGGGGGGAAGCGTTCTGCCGCTTTCAGCTCTTTTCTTTCTGCAATTTCTTTTCTTTTCTCTGGCGTTCCGTTCTTTTTTTTTCCCCCTTTTCTTTTTAAAATACGTTTTTCCCTCCTGCACTTGGGCCCTTCTCTTCGCTCTCTTTCTTTTTCTTCCTTTTTTTCTTTTCCGTCTTTTGGCCTTGCTTTCCTTTCTAGCACTTGTTAAGCTTTCTCTTTCATTTCTTTTCCTCCCTCCCTCCCTTCCTTCCTCCCCCTTTCCTCCTTCCTTCCTTCCTCCCTTCTCTTTCTTTCGCTCTCTCTCACTCCTTCCTTCCTCCCTCCCTCTCCTTTGTACCCTCTCTCTCTCCTTCCTTCCTTCCTCTTCCATTCCTTCCCCCTCTCCTCTCACTGACTCCCTTTCCACCTCCTTCCTTCCTTCCATTCTTTCTTTCTTTCTTTCTTTCTTTCTCTCTCTCTCTCTCTCTCTCTCTCTCTCTCTCTCTCTCTCTCTCTCTCTCTCTCTCTCTCTCTCTTTCTTTCCTTGCTATTTTATATTTATATTTAAATGTTTATATTTAAGGGAGGTGGACTTCAAGTCCCAGAATCCCCCAGCCAGCCATGCTTTTAAGAGGGAAGGAGTTCTGCTCCCAGAATCCCCCAACAACGATGTTTTAAGAAGGGGAGGACTTCAACTCCCATAATCCCCCAGCAACAATGTTTTAAGAAGGGGGCACTTCCACTCCCAGAATCCCCCAGCCGGCATGCTTTAAGAGGGGAGGACTTCCACTCCCAGAATCCCCCAGCCAGCCATGCTTTTAAGAGGGGAGGAGTTCTGCTCCCAGAATCCCCCAGCAACGATGCTTTAAGAGGGGAGGACTTCCACTCCCAGAATCCCCCAGCCGGCATGCTCTAAGAGGGGAGGACTTCCACTCCCAGAATCCCCCATCCGGCATGCTTTAAGAGGGGAGGACTTCCACTCCCAGAATCCTCCAGCCGGCCTGCTTTAAGAGGGAAGGACCTCCACTCCCAGAATCCCCTAGCCGGCATGCTTTCAGATGTATAGAATTTAAGAAGCATGCTGGCGGGGGAATTCTGGGAGTTGAAGTCCACCTGTCTTGCAAGTGGCCAAGTTTGACAAAAAAAACCACCTGTCCATTATGCTAACAAAAGACTGTCACGCTTTTTCTCAACCTAGGCCACTTGAAGATGGGTGGACTTCAACTCCCAGAATTCCCCAGCCAACATTGCTGGCAGGGGAATTCTGGGAGTTGAAGTCCACCCACCTTAAAATTGCCAAGTTTGAAAACATGTGTCTTCCCCAACCAAGATACAACAAACTCTTCTTTCTGTTCTTCCCCACACTGTGACAACGGCACTGTGTACTTCCTAAACACACAAACACACAGACACACAAACACAAACACACAAACACAGAGAGAGAGAGACAAACACACGAACGGGAAGGCTATACAGTTCGTTTAGTCACCGTTCGAAGTCGGGTAATCAAAATTCGGACAGCGTGACAACCGACTCACATTTACGACGGTCGCAGTGTCCCTAGGGGGCGGTCACCTGATCCCCTTTTGCGACCTTGCGACGAGCAGAGTCAAGGCCGGAAGCCAGCTCCACTTGACGGCCGTGTGACTCACTTAACAACCGCAGCGATTCTCTCAACAAGGGGGGCAACGAACGTTGTCAGATTCACAGAGCAACAGATTTTGGGATCCTAAGCCGAGGACTTCAGGGTAGTTCGTTTAGCGACCGTCGGAAGTTGTAACGGCACTGAAAAAAAGCGACGCATCTCCGTTTTTCACACTTAACGACCGTGTCCGTATCCCCGTGGTCACGTGACCAAAATTCAGACACTTGGTATAACTGACTCGTACTTATGACGGTCGCAGCGTCCCGGGGTCACGTTAACCAAACTTCAGACACTTGGTGTAACTAACTCGTATTTATGACGGTTTCAAAGTCCCGGGGTCAGGTGATCAAACTTTAGCCGCTTGGCAACCAACTCGTATTTACGACGGTCACAGCGTCCCGAGGTCCCGTGTTCAAAATTCAGATGCTCGACAACCGACTCGTATTTATGACCGTCGGGAGCATCCCGGAGCCATGTGATCCCTTTTAGCGACCTTCCGGCAACTAAAATCAACAACTGCGGCAAGGAAGGTCGTAAAATGGGGCAAGGCGCCCTGAATGACTGTCTCGTTTAACAACCGGAGGGCTCAATTGAAGTCGTAGGCCGAGGGACTAGCTGTCCAGGTGAAACGGTAGCCGAGGTGCAGCCATCTTGGGGGCAAACCCCGATTGTCGGTTTCTTTCGGGCCTCTTAAAAGGCAGAGGCCCAAGGCCATGGCTTAATTTAGAGCCAGGCTATTGATTGCAACCGAAAGCCACAAAGCGAGTCGATCGATGAAATTCAGAGGGACGGATTGATCAAATGTCACGTAGACAAAGGAATATCGACCCGGCTATATAAAAATACAATTAATTCCCTTCGGGATAGAATTTTCCTTCTAGCGGGCATCGAATAAAGGACTTCATTTCCCAGAATGCACCATTGATTGCCCTTCCTCTGGGATAGGCAGCCTTGGCTCTTTTGTGACTCGTGGACTTCAACTCCCAGAATTCCTGAGCCAGCATGGGGGGAACTGTGGCCCCATCATGACTCGTGGACTTCAACTCGAAATAATCGAAATAAATAAATAAATAACATAAATAAACTCCCAGAATTCCTGAGCCAGCATGGCTCAGCCTGGAAACCTCTCCCTTTCTCCTTAGCGTGGCCGGCTCAGGAATTCTGGGAGTTGAAGTCCACGAGTCATAAAGCGGCGTAGGCCTAGGCCAGAGGTAGGCAACCTTGGCTCTTTTGTGACTCATGGACTTCAACTCCCAGAATTCCTGAGCCAGCATGGGGGGAACTATGGCCCCATCATGACTCGTGGACTTCAACTCCCAGAATTCCTGAGCCAGCATGGCTCAACCTGGAAACCTCTCCCTTTCTCCTCAGCGTGGCCGGCTCAGGAATTCTGGGAGTTGAAGTCCATGAGTCATAAGTGGCATAGGCCAGGGGTAGGCAACCTCGGCTCTTTTATGACTCGTGGACTTCAACTCCCAGAATTCCTGAGCCGGCCTGGCTCAGCCTGGAAACCTCTCCCTTTCTCCTCAGCGTGGCCGGCTCAGGAATTCTGGGAGTTGAAGTCCACGAGTCATAAAAAGAGCCAAGGTTGCCTAACCCTGTCAGCTAAGCTTTGTAGAAGAGTTGGAGTGGTACAATCTGTAGTTATATTGTGGCTTCATTTCTCAGTTCAGGCAGGCCTCGACTTATCACCACAGTTGGAGGTTTCCGTTGCTAAGCGAGACGGTTGTTCAGTGAGGTTTGCCCCACTCGATCTTTCTTGCCGCAGTTGTTGAGTGAATAATTGCAGATGTGTAGACTTCTGCTCCCAGAATCCCCAAGTTGGCATGCTGTAAGAGGGGAGGACTTCCACTCTCAGAATCCCCCAGCAACAATGTTTTAAGAAGGGAGCACTTCCACTCCCAGAATCCCCCAGCTGGCATGCTTTAAGAGGGGTGGGCTTCCAATCCGAGACTCCCCCAGCCAGCCATATTTTAAGAGGGGAGGAGTTTCGCTCCCAGAATCCCCCAGCAATGATGCTTTAAGAGGGGAGGAGTTCCACTCCCAGAATCCCCCAGTCGGCATGCTTTAAGAGGGGTGGGCTTCCAATCCCAGACTCCACCAGCCAGTCATACTTTAAGAGGGGAGAAGTTCCACTCCCAGAATCCCCCAGCCGGCATGCTTTAAGAGGGGTGGGCTTCCAATCCCAGACTCCCCCAGCCAGCCATATTTTAAGAGGGGAGGAGTTCCGCTCCCAGAATCCCCCAGCAATGATGCTTTAAGAGGGGACGAGTTCCACTCCCAGAATCCCCCAGCCGGCATGCTTTAAGAGGGGAGGGCTTCCAATCCCAGACTCCACCAGCCAGCCATATTTTAAGAGGGGAGGAGTTCCGCTCCCAGAATCCCCCAGCAATGATGCTTTAAGAGGGGACGAGTTCCACTCCCAGAATCCCCTAGCCGGCATGCTTTAAGAGGGGTGGGCTTCCAATCCCAGACTCCCCCAGCCAGCCATACTTTAAGAGGGGAGGAGTTCCGCTCCCAGAATTCCCCAGCAACGATGCTTTAAGAGGGGAGGAGTTCCGCTCCCAGAATCCCCCAGCAATGATGCTTTAAGAGGCGACGAGTTCCACTCCCAGAATCCCCCAGCCGGCATGCTTTAAGAGGGGTGGGCTTCCAATCCCAGACTCCCCTAGCCAGCCATACTTTAAGAGGGGAGGATTTCTGCTCCCAGAATCCCCCAGCAATGATACTTTAAAAGGGGAGGAGTCCCATTCCCAGAATCCCCCAGCCGGCATGCTCTAAGAGGGGAAGACTTCCACTCCCAGAATCCCCCAGCAATGATGCTTTAAAAGGGGAGGAGTCCCATTCCCAGAATCCCCCAGCCGGCATGCTCTAAGAGGGGAAGACTTCCACTCCCAGAATCCCCCAGCTGGCCTGCTCTAAGAGGGGAAGACTTCCACTCCCAGAATCCCCCAGCTGGCCTGCTCTAAGAGGGGAAGACTTCCACTCCCAGAATCCCCCAGCCGACCTGCTTTAAGAGGGAGGACTTCCGCTCCCAGAATCGCCCATCCGGCGTGCTTTAGGAGGGGGGGGGACTTCCACTCCCAGAATCCCCTAGCCGGCATGGGATGAAAATGCAGACGCTGGGCAACTGACTCGCATTTATGACGGTCGCAGCGTCCCGGGCTCAGGTGATCAACATTCTGGTTCCTCTTTAGGACCGTAACAGTCTCCTATGACCCCATTTTATAACCTTCTGACAAGCAGAGTCAGTTAGGAAGACATATTCGCTTAACAACCGCTACTAACTGAAGAAGTCGGGCGATTCTCTTAACGACGACGATAAATCTCACAACTGCAGAGGGATTCATTGAAGAATTGCGGCAGGAAAGCTCCTCAAATGGGGTTAGAAACCGCTTCACCCCGTCTCGCTTAGCGACGGAGATGTCGGCCTCCGTTGTCGTAAGTCGAGGACCCGCGTTAGAAAATTTCTCCCATGAACGGCAACTTTTCTGCTGTGACTTGAATGGCCCGTCCTTCACCTCTTCTGCGTCCTTTTATGTAAGAAATCCTTCGCAATCAAGTTTTATCAACATGAAATAAAAGAGATTTGCGTTTTTCCCCCGCCGGGCGGGAACAACAACAAAAAAAATAATGCTTTTGACAGTTTGGGATGAAATACTAAAGCAGAGCGACACAACTCTGAACGACAATGTTGTCGACAACCTGTCGAAGCATCTGGCTCCGGAAGCCGCTCTTGACAGGGACGTGAAAACATTAAAAAATAAAATAAAAATGGATTTTTATCCATTCAACAAACTAGAACTCACTAGCTCCCGGGCATCCAGTGGGCTTTCATGCCTAAGGCGGGACTAGAACTCCCCCGTCTCCTGGTGATTGGCCCAAAGTCACCTAGCTGACTTTCTCTCCTGAGGCGGGACTAGAACTCACCGTCTCCTGGTGGTTGGCCCAAAGTCACCCAGCTGGCTTTTGTGTTGAAGGCGGGACTAGAACTCCCCGTCTCCTGGTGATTGGCCCAGAGTCACCCAGCCGGCTTTCCTGCCTGAGGCGGGACTAGAACTCACCGTCTCTTGGTGATTGGCCCAAAGGCACCTAGCTGACTTTCTTGCCTAAGGCGGGACTAGAACTCACCGTCTCCTGGTGATTGGCCCAAAGTCACCCAGCTGGCTTTCATGCCTAAGGCGGGACTAGAACTCCCCGTCTCCTGGTGATTGGCCCAAAGTCACGCACCTGGCTTTGATGCCTGAGGCGGGACTCGAACTCACCGTCTCCTGGTGATTGGCCCAAAGTCACCCAGCCGGCTTTCCTGCCTAAGGCGGGACTAGAACTCACCGTCTCCTGGTGATTGGCCCAAAGTCACCCAGCTGGCTTTCCTGCCTGAGGCGGGACTAGAACTCCCCGTCTCCTGGTGAATGGCCCAAAGTCACCCAGCTGGCTTTCATGCCTAAGGCGGGACTAGAACTCACCGTCTCCTGGTGATTGGCCCAAAGTCACCTAGCTGGCTTTCTTGCCTAAGGCGGGACTAGAACTCACCGTCTCCTGGTGATTGGCCCAAAGTCACCTAGCTGGCTTTCATGCCTAAGGCGGGACTAGAACTCCCCCGTCTCCTGGTGATTGGTCCAAGGTCACCCAGCTGACTTTCTTGCCTGAGGCAAGACTAGAACTCACCGTCTCCTGGTGATTGGCCCAAAGTCACCTAGCTGGCTTTCATGCCTGAGGCGGGACTAGAACTCACCGTCTCCTGGTGATTGGCCCAAAGTCACCTAGCTGGCTTTCTTGCCTAAGGCGGGACTAGAACTCACCGTCTCCTGGTGATTGGCCCAAAGTCACCTAGCTGGCTTTCATGCCTAAGGCGGGACTAGAACTCCCCCGTCTCCTGGTGATTGGTCCAAGGTCACCCAGCTGACTTTCTTGCCTAAGGCGGGACTAGAACTCACCGTCTCCTGGTGATTGGCCCAAAGTCACCCAGCCGGCTTTCTTGCCTGAGGCGGGACTAGAACTCCCCGTCTCCTGGTGATTGGCCCAAAGTCACCCAGCTGGCTTTCATGCCTGAGGCGGGACTAGAACTCCCCGTCTCCTGGTGATTGGCCCAAAGTCACCCAGCTGGCTTTCCTGCCTGAGGCGGGACTAGAACTCCCCGTCTCCTGGTGATTGGCCCAAAGTCACCCAGCCGGCTTTCTTGCCTGAGGCGGGACTAGAACTCACCGTCTCCTGGTGATTGGCCCAAAGTCACACAGCTGGCTTTCCTGCCTGAGGCGGGACTAGAACTCACCGTCTCCTGGTGATTGGCCCAAAGTCACCCAGCTGGCTTTCATGCCTGAGGCGGGACTAGAACTCCCCGTCTCCTGGTGATTGGCCCAAAGTCACCCAGCCGGCTTTCTTGCCTGAGGCGGGACTAGAACTCACCGTCTCCTGGTGATTGGCCCAAAGTCACACAGCTGGCTTTCCTGCCTGAGGCGGGACTAGAACTCACCGTCTCCTGGTGAATGGCCCAAAGTCACCCAGCCGGCTTTCATGCCTGAGGCGGGACTAGAACTCCCCGTCTCCTGGCGATTGGCCCAAAGTCACCCAGCTGGCTTTCATGCCTGAGGCGGGACTAGAACTCCCCGTCTCCTGGCGATTGGCCCAAAGTCACCCAGCTGGCTTTCATGCCTGAGGCGGGACTAGAACTCCCCGTCTCCTGGCGATTGGCCCAAAGTCACCCAGCTGGCTTTCATGCCTGAGGCGGGACTAGAACTCCCCGTCTCCTGGTGATTGGCCCAAAGTCACCCAGCTGGCTTTCCTGCCTGAGGCGGGACTAGAACTCCCCGTCTCCTGGTGATTGGCCCAAAGTCACCCAGCCGGCTTTCTTGCCTGAGGCGGGACTAGAACTCACCGTCTCCTGGTGATTGGCCCAAAGTCACACAGCTGGCTTTCCTGCCTGAGGCGGGACTAGAACTCCCTGTCTCCTGGTGATTGGCCCAAAGTCACACAGCCGGCTTTCCTGCCTGAGGCGGGACTAGAACTCCCCGTCTCCTGGTGAATGGCCCAAAGTCACCCAGCCGGCTTTCTTGCCTGAGGCGGGACTAGAACTCCCTGTCTCCTGGTGATTGGCCCAAAGTCACCCAGCTGACTTTCCTGCCTAAGGCGGGACTAGAACTCACCTTCTCGTATTGATTGGCCCAAAGTCACCCAGCTGGCTTTCTTGCCTGAGGCGGGACTCGAACTCCCCGTCTCCTGGTGATTGGCCCAAAGTCACCCAGCTGGCTTTCCTGCCTAAGGCGGGACTAGAACTCACCTTCTCGTATTGATTGGCCCAAAGTCACACAGCTGGCTTTCCTGCCTGAGGCGGGACTAGAACTCCCTGTCTCCTGGTGATTGGCCCAAAGTCACCCAGCTGACTTTCCTGCCTAAGGCGGGACTAGAACTCACCTTCTCGTATTGATTGGCCCAAAGTCACCCAGCTGGCTTTCTTGCCTGAGGCGGGACTAGAACTCCCTGTCTCCTGGTGATTGGCCCAAAGTCACACAGCTGGCTTTCCTGCCTGAGGCGGGACTAGAACTCCCTGTCTCCTGGTGATTGGCCCAAAGTCACCCAGCTGACTTTCCTGCCTAAGGCGGGACTAGAACTCACCTTCTCGTATTGATTGGCCCAAAGTCACCCAGCCGGCTTTCCTGCCTAAGGCGGGACTCGAACTCACCGTCTCCCGTTTTCTAAGCCAGCCCTTTCCTAAATTATGCAAATTACTTCCTATCTTTGGATGCTCTTGGGAATTCGTGGGTTCGGCCAGACTGGTGAGGGATTTGCCCATCTGTTTGTCGCCTGGCACCGTGAGATGGCTTGTGCGTTTTCAGCTTGTTCAGTGTGAGTTGTGAAGAAAAAGAGAGAGAGAGAGAGAGAGAGAGAGAGAGAGAGAGAAATATCTAGGTCAGCAGTGCCTTTGTGTGTCTTTGTGTGTGTGGGTGGGTGTGTGCGTGCGTGTTTGAGTGGGAGAGAGACAGACAGAAAGAGAGAGGAGAGAGAGAAAGAGAGAGAATGAGACAGAGAGAGAGAGAAAGGGACAGTGGAAAAAAAGAAAAAAAGACAATAAGACAAAAGAGAGAGAGAGAAGCAAAGGAAAAAAAACGAGAAAGGGAAAGAGACAGAAAAATAAGAGAAAGAGAGACAGAGAACGTGAGAGAGAGAAGAAAGAGAGAGAGAAAGAGGAGAAAAATGAGTGCGGGGGGGGGGGGGAAGAGAGAGAATCTCCCATCAGGAAGAGGCTAAAATCCTAGCATTAAAACAAACCCGGTTTGTTTAAAGCTTCATGAATTTGGCTGTTTTAAGCCTTTTCCTCCCGGATGAATCTCAAGACGGCGCAAAGAAATATCACCAAAACCAAGGTCAGGAAGACGAGTGCTCAGACGCCCCGTTTTCACTTGTACGTTCTGACGGTCGTAAAGCAGGTGTAGCAGGTGTATGTAATTTGGTAAGGCTCTGCTGCTGGAGCGGGGTGGGGGGGTTGCACTGGATGAC
>CM044371.1:2593346-2598346 GCA_024294585.1 Vipera latastei
TTTTGTGACCCGACTAGGGAACGTCATCAGTGTTAAGAAGGGAGGAGGAGGAGGAAAAGAAAGAAAGAAAGAAAGAAAGAAAGAAAGAAAGAAAGAAAGAAAGAAAGAAAGAAAGAAAGAAAGAAAGAAAGAAAGAAAGAAAGAAAGAAAGAAAGAAAGAAAGAAAGAAAGAAAGAAAGAAAGAAAGAAAGAAAGAAAGAAAGAAGAGGACTGTGGGGTCCCTGGTCCTCTCCGAACTAGGTGGTTTCCTTGCAGACTTTTCATGATCCAACTGGAGAACATCATCAGGGCTAGAATGAAGGAGGAGGAAGAAGAAGAGGAGGAGGAAGGAGAAGAAGAAGAGGAGGAGGAGGAGGAAGGACTGTGGGGTCCCTGGGGCTCTCTGAGCTGGGTGGTTTCCTTGAAGACGTTTCATGACGCCATAACGGGACCGCCATCATCTTCTTTTTTTTTTCCCCTTCCCCTTCATTTTTTTCCAGAACCTTCCGGAAAAATCTTGGAGGAAGAGATGTCGTACAAGGATTTCCTCGATCACAACGACTCGTGGACGACGGATGACGGCCGGCCTTGCTTTGCGTCGCAGCTCGGATTGGAGCCGATGGACGTGGCAGGTGAGAGAGAGAGAGAGAGAGAGAGAGAGAGGGAGATATCCCTCAGAATCGCTGCGGTCGTAAAGCGAGTCGTGAGGTGGTGAAGCGAACCGTGCGGTCCTTAAGCGAACCGTGCGGTCGTGAAGTGAATTGTGGGGTCGTTAAACGCATCGGGCTTCCTCCCGTCGACTTTTGCGGGTCAAGGAAGTCAGCTGGGAAGGGGGGGGCCGATGTCGTCGTTAGATGAATCGTGCGGTCATTAAGCAAAGGGAGGGAGGGAAGGAAAGACGGAAGGGCAGAAGGGAGGAAGGAGATTATACAGGAAAGGAAGGAATGTATGAAGGAAAGAAGGAAGGAGATGTACGGGGAAGGAAGTACAGAAAGAAGAAATTTAGGAAATAAGGTAGGAAGGTAAAAAAGGAAGGAAGGAGATGTATGGGGAAGGAAAGACAGAAGAAATGTGGGAAGTAAGGTAGGAAGCGTAGAAGGAAGGAAAGATTTGAGGGGAAGGAAGTACAGAAAGAAGAAATTTAGGAAGTAACGTAGGAAGGTAAAAGAAGGAAGAGGTATGGGGAAGGAAAGAAGAAATGTGGGAAGTAAGGTAGGAAGCGTAGAAGGAAGGAAGGAGATTTAAGGGGAAGGAAGTACAGAAAGAAGAAATTTAGGAAGTAAGGTAGGAAGGTAAAAAGGAAAGAAGGAGATGTATGGGGAAGGAAAGAAGAAATGTGGGAAGTAAGGTAGGAAGCGTAGAAGGAAGGAAGGAGATGTATGGGGAAGGAAGTACAGAAAGAGCAAATTTAGGAAGTAAGATAGGAAGGTAGAAAAGGAAGGAAGGAGATGTATGGGAAGGAAAGAGAAGAAATGTGGGAAGTAAGGTAGGAAGCGTAGAAGGAAGGAAGGAAGGAAGGAAGGAAGGAGATGTATGGGGAAGGAAAGAGAAGAAATGTGTGAAGGAAGGTAGGAAGCGTAGAAGGAAGGAAGGAAGGAGATGTATGGGGAAGGAAAGAGAAGAAATGTGGGAGGTAAGGTGGGAAGCGTAGAAGGAAGGAAGGAGATGTATGGGGAAGGAAGTACAGAAAGTAGAAATTTAGGAAGGAAGGTAGGAAAGTAAAAAAGGAAGGAAGGAGATGTATGGGGAAGGAAAGAGAAGAAGTGGGAAGTAAGGTCGGAAGCGTAGAAGGAAGGAAGGTAAAGGAAGGAATGAAGGAAGTGTATGGGGAGGGAAAGATAAAGAAGAAATGTAGGAAGGAAGGAAGGAAAGGTGTAGAAAGGAAGGGAAGGACGGACTGAGGGAAGATCGGAAGGTAAGGAAGGAAGGAAGGAAGGAGATGTATGGGAAGGAAGTACAGAAAGAAGAAATTTAGGAAGTAAGATAGGAAGGTAAAAAAGGAAAGAAGGAGATGTATGGGGAAGGAAAGAGAAGAAATGTGGGAAGTAAGGTAGGAAGCGTTGAAGGAAAGAAGGAAGGAGATGTATGGGGAAGGAAGTAGAGAAAGAAGAAATTTAGGAAGTAAGCTAGGAAGGTAAAAAAGGAAAGAAGGAGATGTATGGGGAAGGAAAGAAGAAGTGGGAAGTAAGGTAGGAAGCGTAGAAGGAAGGAAGGAAGGAGATTTAAGGGGAAGGCAGTACACAAAGAAGAAATTTAGGAAGTAAGATAGGAAGGTAAAAAAGGAAAGAAGGAGATGTATGGGGAAGGAAAGAGAAGAAATGTGGGAAGGAAGGTAGGAAGCGTAGAAGGAAGGTAGGAAGATGTATGGGGAAGGAAGTACAGAAAGAAGAAATTTAGGAAGTAACGTAGGAAGGTAATAAAGGAAAGAAGGAGATGTATGGGAAAGGAAAGAGAAGAAATGTGCAAAGTAAGGTAGGAAGCGTAGAAGGAAGGAAGGAAGGAGATGTATGGGGAAGTACAGAAAGAAGAAATTTAGGAAGGAAGGAGATGTATGGGGAAGGAAAGAGAAGAAATGTGGGAAGTAAGGTAGGAAGCGTAGAAGGAAGGAAGGAAGGAGATGTATGGGGAAGGAAGTAGAGAAAGAAGAAATATAGGAAGTAAGGTGGGAAGGGAAGAAGGAAGGAAGGAGATGTACGGGGAAGGAAAGACAAGAAATGTGGGAAGGAAGGAAGGAAGGAAGGACTGAAGTGAGGAAGGAAGATCGGAAGGTAAAAAAGGAAGGAAGGAGATGTCTGGGGAAGGAAAGACAGGAGAAATTTAGGAAGTAAGGGAAGAAGGAAGAAAGGAAGGAGATGTACGAGGAAGGAAAGACAAAGAAGAAATGTGGGAAGTGAGCTAGGAAGGGAAAAAGGAAGGAAGAAATGGTGTAGAAAGGAAGGGGAAGGAAGGAAGGAAGGAAGGAAGGAAGGAAGGAAGGAAGGAAGGAAGGAAGGAAGGAAGGAAGGAAGGAAGGAAGGAAGTCCTTCTTTTGGGCACCGGAGACGCAATTTTGGGACTTTTGCAGCGCCCCCTCGATCAATTCCTAGACTGGTCTAGGAAGAAAAACTGGATTTTCTCCCATTTCTGATGCAATCCAAGCTGGAAGGACAATCCTGGCTCTTAGGAAATTTCAGCGGGGGCATTAAAGGGATGGAGTTTATTCCGGCTACGGACCAACCTGATATTCCCAGGAGGAAGTGGGACGTCAGTAAATCTCCGGAATGATTTTTTTTTTAAAAAAGGGACAAAAGCATCTCTCAGACATCACAACGTTAAGAGGAAAGGACTTCCACTCCCAGAATCCCCTAGCCGGCATTCTTTAAGAGGGCTGGACTTCAACTCCCAGAATCCCCCAGCCGGCCATGCTTTAAGAGGAAGGACTTCAACTCCAGAATCCCCCAGCTGGCATTCTTTAAGACGGGTGGACTTCAACTCCCACAATCCCCCAGCCGGCCTGCTTTAAGAGGGCAGGACTTCCACTCCCAGAATCCCCCAGCCGGCATTCTTTAAGAGGAAGGACTTCAACTCCCAGAATCCTCCAGCTGGCATTCTTTAAGACGGGTGGACTTCAACTCCCACAATCCCCCAGCCGGCCTGCTTTAAGAGGGCAGGACTTCCACTCCCAGAATCCCCCAGCCGGCATTCTTTAAGAGGAAGGACTTCAACTCCCAGAATCCCCCAGCCGGCCTGCTTTAAGAGGGGAGGACTTCCACTCCCAGAATCCCCCAGCCAGCCATGCTTTAAGAGGGGAGGACTTCAACTCCCAGAATCCTCCAGCTGGCATTCTTTAAGACGGGTGGACTTCAACTCCCACAATCCCCCAGCCGGCCTGCTTTAAGAGGGCAGGACTTCAACTCCCAGAATCCCCCAGCCGCCCTTCTTTAAGAGGAAGGACTTCAACTCCCAGAATCGCCAGCCGGCTAGAAGGGATTTAAATACTAGTATATAAAAATAGTAGCACATCCCCCCTTCCTTCCGGCCCTGATGACATTCCCTAGTTGGGTCATGAAACGTCTGCAAGGAAACCCCCAGCTCAGAGTCCTTCCTTTCCTTCCTTCCTTCCTTCCTTCCTTCCTTCCTTCCTTCCTTCCTTCCTTCCTTCCTTCTAGCCCTGATGACGTTCCCTAGTTGGGTCATGAAACGTCTGCAAGGAAACCCCCCAGCTCAGAGTCCTTCCTTTCCTTCCTTCCTTCCTTCCTTCCTTCCTTCCTTCCTTCCTTCCTTCCTTCCTTCCTTCCTTCCTTCCTTCCTTCCTTCCTTCCTTCCTTCTAGCCCTGATGATGTTCCCTAGTTGGGTCATGAAACATCTGCAAGGAAACCCCCCAGCTCAGAGTCCTTACTTTCCTTCCTTCCTTCCTTCCTTCCTTCCTTCCTTCCTTCCTTCCTTCCTTCCTTCCTTTCGTCCTTCCTTCCTTCCTTCTAGCCCTGATGACGTTCCCTAGTCGGGTCATGAAACGTCTGCAAGGAAACCCCCCAGCTCAGAGTCCTTCCTTCCTTCCTTCCTTCCTTCCTTCCTTCCTTCCTTCCTTCCTTCCTTCCTTCCTTCCTTCCTTCCTTCCTTCCTTCCTTCCTTCCTTCTAGCCCTGATGACATTCCCTAGTTGGGTCATGAAACATCTGCAAGGAAACCACCCAGCTCAGAGTCCTTACTTTCCTTCCTTCCTTCCTTCCTTCCT
Source organism: Vipera latastei (assembly GCA_024294585.1). Taxonomy (NCBI): domain Eukaryota; kingdom Metazoa; phylum Chordata; class Lepidosauria; order Squamata; family Viperidae; genus Vipera; species Vipera latastei. The sequence continues at coordinate 2,598,040 of CM044371.1, forward strand.
TCCTTCCTTCCTTCCTTCCTTCCTTCCTTCCTTCCTTCCTTCCTTCCTTCTAGCCCTGATGACGTTCCCTAGTCGGGTCATGAAATGTCTGCAAGGAAACCCCCCAGCTCAGAGTCCTTCCTTTCCTTCCTTCCTTCCTTCCTTCCTTCCTTCCTTCCTTCCTTCCTTCCTTCCTTCCTTCCTTCCTTCCTTCCTTCCTTCCTTCCTTCCTTCCCTGATGACGTTCCCTAGTTGGGTCATGAAACGTCTGCAAGGAAACCCCCCAGCTCAGAGTCCTTCCTTTCCTTCCTTCCTTCCTTCCTTCCTT
>CM044371.1:2605846-2633523 GCA_024294585.1 Vipera latastei
AAGGTCCCCGCTGAGGTGGAGGAGCACCACCCTGGCGGAGATGAGACGGTCTTCTCCGGGGAGCTGAGTCCTCCAGAAGCCGAGCAGGTGGTCTCCACAGGTGAGAGGAGAGCGGAGGTTCTCCAGAGTAAGGCGGTCCCTCAAGTCCCATCCTTCCTTCCATCTTCTGGCCTGGGCTTCTTTTGGGTGGAGAAGGCGGTGGAGATGAAGGTTGGGGTTCTCCTAACCACCGAGTCCCCTGGAGGAGGGCGGTTCTGTCAAGGTGGCCGGGTTTGGCCTTGGGTTGGGGAGCCATCTTGGGTCTCCGTCCACCCAACTCCTTGGCTCCACTTGAGTAGAGGCCGCGAACCGGACCGCCGTCTTCTCTTCCACCCCGTTGGCTTGGCCATCCCATCTTCTCCTTCGTCTTCTCCGTCTTGGTCTTCTTCATCATCTCCATCCGTCCATCATCTTCTCTTTCTCCTTCTCCTGCTCTTCATCTTCTCCATCCATCTTCTCCTTCTCCCCTTCACCACCACCTCCATCCATGTTTTCCTTTCTTTTCTCCATCCATCTTCTCCTCCCTCCATATTTTCCTCCATCCATCCATCCATCTTCTCCTTCACCCCTTCACCTTCTCCGTCCATTTTGTCCTTCATCTTTTCCATCCGTCGTCTCCTTCCTCCTTTTTCTCTTTCTCCCCTTCGCCTTCTCCATCCGTCCTTCTTCATCGTCTCCATCCGTCCATCTCCCCCTCCTCCTTCTTCCCCTTCTCCATCCATCTTTTCCTCCTTGTCCTCCTCTCTCTTCCTTTCTCCTTCTCCGTCCATCTCCTTCGTCATCTCTCCTTCATCTTTTCAGCCCTCTTCTTCCTCTTCCTTTCTCCTTCTCTTTCTCCATCCACCTTCTCTTTCTCCTCCTCCTTCTCCTTAGGCCTTGTCCTCCCTCCCTCCCTCCCTCTCTTCCTCCCTCTTCTGGGGTTTTTGTTTGGGGTGGGGGGAAATGGTGCCACCAGGAGATCCCTCCTGACTGCCCTAGTCAACTTCGATCTCTTGCGGGCGCAAAGGTTTCGAAAGAGGCTAACGCGGCGTTGTAAATCTTGTGTAAATCTCTTAGTTTCTCCTGCCTTTGAGGCTGCTCTGCCTACCATGGAGGAGCTGACGGGCTTTGAACCCTGTCTGGACCGCGATTTGCTTCCTCCCGAAGGAATTCAAGCAGGTGAGCTGAGTGAGGAGCGGGCCGCCGGAGTCGGGCCGCTTCCTTGGCCCGTCTTGCAAGAGTTTAAAAAAAAAAGGGGAAATAGGGCTGCCTTCTTCGTTCACTCCATCATTCATTTGTGGGGATGAATGACTGATGGACTGACTAGATGACCTCCGAGGTCCCTTCCAACCTTCTGCGATTCTGTAAGGGTCTCCTGCTTGAGCAGGGGGATGGACTGGATGACCTCCGAGGTCCCTTCCAACTCTGTCATTCTGTGATTCCGTAAGGGTCTCCTGCTTGAGCAGGGGGATGGACTAGATGACCTCCGAGGTCCCTTCCAACTGTCATTCTGTGATTCCGTAAGGGTCTCCTGCTTGAGCAGGGGGCTGGACTAGATGACCTCCAAGATCCTTTCCAACTCTGTCATTCTGTGATTCTGTAAGGGTCTCTTGCTTGAGCAGGGGGATGGACTGGATGACCTCCGAGGTCCCTTCCAACTCTGTCATTCTGCGATTCCGTAAGGGTCTCCTGCTTGAGCAGGGGGATGGACTGGATGACCTCCGAGGTCCCTTCCAACTCTGCGATTCTGTAATTTTTTCCTCCTGCTTGAGCAGGGGGTGGACTGGATGACCTCCGAGGTCCCAACCCTGTTATTCCACGACTGTAAGGGTCTCCTGCTTCAGCAGGGTGGGTTGGACTAGAAGGCCTCCAGGGTCCCCTTCCGACTCTTGTCATTCTGTAATTCCGTACGTTTCTCCTGCTTGAGCAGGGGGATGGACTGGATGACCTCCCAGGTCCCTTCCAAGTCTGTGGTTCCGTAAGGGTCTCCTGCTCGATCAGGGCTTTGGACTAGAGGACCTCCGAGGTCCCCTTCCAAACCCTGTTCTTCTGTGCCTCTGTAAAAGGTCCTCCCACTGGACCGGGGGAGGAGAGGGCTGGACTAGATGACCTCCGAGGTCCCCTCCCACTCTGCGCTTCTGTTGCCCCTCTCAAGGCGCCTTTTCTCTTTCGAAGCGGAGCTGCCGCGCAGTCCCGGTTCCCACCTTCAGCGGAGGCGACGGGAGATCTCGACGGGTAGTCCCATCCCCGACCATCCGTGGTCCGGAAAAGGGGAGACCTGCCGCGCCATCAAGCCAACATCTAACCAGCTTCCGATTAGCCCTGACGGTTCCTCCTCTTTTTTTCCTCCCCAAAACAGGCTTCTTGGAGACTCCGGGCTCCAAAGGACTCAAATTTGAGGACGAAGACATCATCGTCCTCCCCGCCGAGAGTTGTCCCAGGCTGGAAGAAGCAGAAGAAGGAGGGAAGAAGGTCCTTCAAGGTCCCAAGGGAGAAGACAGAGGACATCCAGAAGACCCAACGCCGATCATGTTTCCGACCCATGAAGTCAAGGTGGCTCCACCGTGCCTCTCCTTTGACGCTCGAGAAGAAGACCTCACTCCCTTTCCCAGCTTCAGAACAGAAGATCTGATGGGCGCTCCCACCCAGCGAGGAGAGAAGAAAGGGGAAAGCGAGGTGGTCCTCGCCTCGCAGATGCAGGAGGGGACAAGTCAACGTTCTCCTGCTCAGGAAGCTGGTGGACCTCCATTTTCTCCTCAACTGAAAGCTGATGGACCTCCATTGTCTCCTGCTCAGAAAGCTGATGGACCTCCATTTTCTCCTGCTCAGAAAGCTGATGGACCTCCATTTTCTCCTGCTCAGGAAGCTGATGGACCTCCATTTTCTCCTCAACTGAAAGCTGATGGACCTCCATTTTCTCCTGAACTGAAAGCTGATGGACCTCCATTGTCTCCTGCTCAGGAAGCTGGTGGGCCTCCATTTTCTCCTGAACTGAAAGCTGATGGACCTCCATTTTCTCCTCAGAAAGCTGGTGGACCTCCATTTTCTCCTCAACTGAAAGCTGATGGACCTCCATTTTCTCCTCAGAAAGCTGGTGGACCTCCATTTTCTCCTCAACTGAAAGCTGATGGACCTCCATTGTCTCCTGCTCAGAAAGCTGATGGACCTCCATTTTCTCCTGCTCAGAAAGCTGATGGACCTCCATTTTCTCCTGCTCAGGAAGCTGATGGACCTCCATTTTCTCCTGCTCAGAAAGCTGATGGACCTCCACATTCTCCCCTCTGGAAAGCTGACACCCCTCCTCTTTCTCCCACCCAGCCTGCCGAGAAAGGGGAAGGAACCAGTCCATTCCTAGCCGAGCCGGGAATCCAATCCTCTTCTTCTTTGCCCGGCCAAGTCCTGGAGGAGGACCTTCAGGGGCCGGAGAAGCTTGATGAGAAGAAGCAACAGCCGCAGCAGCCTTCCGGCGCGCCTGAAAAGCTGAAGGAACCAACGGCGGGTGAAGCTGGAGAACATCTTCCAGATCCTGCAGGTAAGGAGAACTTTTCCAAACGACGGGACCGTCGACTTCTTTTCCTGCCCAAATCAACCTCTTTCCTTCCTCTCTTCTCCATCTCAACTTCTTCTCTCGCCTGATGGCCCTGCTCCGGATAGATTATGAAGTTGGGGGCTGGAGAACGTCAACGAGAAGGGCTTCCGGAATCATAGTTAAGGGAGACTTATGTAGAAGAGAACAAGAGTTGCCCAACTTTTGCCCGGTGACGGGAAGTGGGGAAAGAAGGGATGGTGCTGGGGAGGGGACGGGAGCGAGCGTGAGCACCCGTGAGGTGCGAGCACCCGTGAGACTTGCGCGAGTGGGGCTGAGAGCACCCGTGAGGCTCACGCGAGCACCTGTAACACGCAAATACTTGTGAAGCTCGCATGAACGGAGCTAAGAGTACCTGTAATATTCACGCGAACACCTGCGAAGCTCCCTTGAGCGGGGCTGAGAGTATTGGTGAGGCTCGCGCGAGCGTGTGTAACCCTTGCACGAACACTTGTGAAGCTCACGTGAGCGGGGCCGAGAGTATCTGAGCCTCGCGCGAGCACCTGTAACGCTCGTGCGAACACGTGAAGCGCGCGTGAGCAGGGCTAGGAGCACCCGTGAGGCTCACGCGAGCACCTGTAACACGCAAATACTTGTGACGCTCGCGTGAACGGGGCTCAGAGCACCTGTGAGGCTGGCACGAGCACTTGCAATATTCACGCAAACACCTGCGAAGCTCCCGTGAGCGGGGCTGAGAGTATCTGTGAGGCTCGCGCGAGCATGTGTAACCCTTGCACGAACACTTGTGAAGCTCACGTGAGCGGGGGCCGAGAGCATCTGAGCCTCGCGCAAGCACCTGTAACGCTCATGCAAACGCGTGAAGCGCGCGTGAGCAGGGCTAGGAGCACCCGTGAGGCTCACGCGAGCACCTGTAACACGCAAATACTTGTGACGCTCGTATGAACGGGGCTCAGAGCACCTGTGAGGCTGGCACGAGCACCTGCAATATTCACGCAAACACCTGCGAAGCTCCCGTGAGCGGGGCTGAGAGTATGTGTGAGGCTCGCGCGAGCGTCTCTAACCCTTGCACGAACACTTGTGAAGCTCACGTGAGCGGGGCCGAGAGCATCTGAGCCTCGCGCGAGCACCTGTAACGCTCATGCGAACACGTGAAGCGCGCGTGAGCAGGGCTAGGAGCACCTGTGAGGTTCGCGCGAGCACCTTTAACCCTCAAATACTTGCGAAGCTCGCGTAAGCGGGGCTGAACCTGTGGCGCTCGCGTGAGTACCCGTGACCCTCGCGCGACGGGCTGAGACCATCCGGGATGTTCGCGCGAGCGGACTCACGAACGCCCACGACTCTTGTGCGAACGAGGCCCCGAACGCCCGTGACGATCGCACGAGTCAGGCCCCGAGAGCTCGCGCTCGTGCCAGCGAGGCCCGCCTGGAGCGCTCGCTCGAGTCGACACGCAGACACCCGCGACTCACGAACGAGGCCGCAACGCTCGCGCTAGTGAAGCCTCAAAACGCCCACGACGCTCACGTGAGCGAGACCCTAAACACCCACGATGCTTGCGCGAGTCACGTCCCGGGTGCTCGTGCAAGGGGGTCCACGAGCACCTCTTGAGTGGGGCTCTGTGTGCCCACGCGCGCACCACCCAACCACTCACACGTCCCGGTTGCAAATAGGCTACGGACCGGTAACGGGCCTCAACCCACAGGTTGGAGACCCCCTCACTTAGAACATGGAGCCAGGGGTCTTCCGACTTGGCCCTTGGATGACTTGGGGACTTCAACTCCCAGAATTCCTCAGCCAGGCACGCCGGCTGAGGAATTTGGGGAGTTGGAAGTCCCCAAGTCATCCAAGGGCCAAGTCGGAAGACCCCTGGCAGATGTAGAGTCTTCTCTTGGACTTCCTGAGCTAGGTCGAAACGTCATCCTGGTCGGCTCAAGATCTCCGGGAGTTAGACCTAGTGGCGTGGGCGGTGGACACATCTACGATCGGCGTCAAGGACCCTCGAATCCTTCCTTGATGTTCTCCTAGTTGTGTTGGGACCGGACTCAGGAGGAAGAGGTCTTCAGATCTGCCTCGGATCCTTTGAAGCCGAGAAGTTCTGGAGGTCGTTCTCGGAAGAACATATCTTTCGGTCGCCGGACCGGGAGTTTCTCGTCAGATCTGCCTCGGATCCTTTGAAGCCGAGAAGTTCTGGAGGTCGTTCTCGGAAGAACATATCTTTCGGTCGCCGGACCGGGAGTTTCTCGTCAGATCTGCCTCGGATCCTTTGAAACCGAGAAGTTCTGGAGGTCGTTCTCGGAAGAACATATCTTTCGGTCGCCGGACCGGGAGTTTCTCGTCAGATCTGCCTCGGATCCTTTGAAGCCGAGAGGTTCTGGAGGTCGTTCTCGGAAGAACATATCTTTCGGTCGGCGGACCGGGAGTTTCTCGTCAGATCTGCCTCGGATCCTTTGAAGCCGAGAAGTTCTGGAGGTCGTTCTTGGAAGAACATATCTTTCGGTCGCCAGACCGGGAGTTTCTCGTCAGATCTACCTCGGATCCTTTGAAGCCGAGAAGTTCTGGAGGTCGTTCTCGGAAGAACATACCTTTCGGTCGCCGGACCGGAAGTTCTCGTCCGTGGGGGAAAGTTCTCCACTTGGCGGCGGTCAACCCGAAGTTTTGTTTTGTTTTGTCTTCAGCAGAGTCGATGGGATCTGGGCCTGGGAAGACGCCCCCGGTGGGATCTCCCCGCTCCGTGGTTGAAGAGCCCACGTTGGTCAAGGCCAAGGACGCAGCTGTCCATCCCGTGGAGCCCTCTGCCGAACCGGAAGGTGAGTAACCGAACGGAGAAAACGGGAGCCGAGTTCCTCCCTTCTCCGTCCTCGAATTTTTTTTCCCCCTCTTCCCTTCTCTCGGCTGCTGAGGCAAGCTGCCTTTCTCCCCACCCGTCGCTACGTCGGTTGCCCCGATTACCTAAGATTCCCACCGCGGACGCCGCGGCTTGATCTACCGATGGCGGGGAGAACTCCCGAGCCGGTTTTCCGAAACGGGAGGCTCCGGGGCAAGGCTCGGGAACCACGTTGGCTTGCGTTTCCGGGAAAGAGGGCTTTCGTTGTGCGGTCCGTCTTTTTTCCCCCATGAAGTACATCTTCCGAAGTGTTGGGGGATACATCGGAGGGACGTGGGGGGGATTCACACGTTCGGAGACGCTTTGGTGTGTGCTTGAGTCGCAGGCGGGGTGGACGTCCGGAAGGAGACTTACTCCCCCCCCCACACACACCCCTTAAGTGGAGACTTCCACCTTGCGGGAAGAATGGTGGAACGACGGGGTTGGAAGGGACCTCGGAGGTCATCTAGTCCAACCCGCTGGTGAAGCAGGAGACGGTTACAGAATCAATAGAAGGACAGGTTTGGAAAGCACCTCGGAGGTCATCTAGTCCAGCCCCCTGCTCAGGCAGGAAACCCTTACAGAATCATAGAATAACAGAGTTGGAAGGGACCTCGAAGGTCATCTAGTCCAACCCCCTGCTCAGGCAGGAAACCCTTACAGAATTATAGAAGGACAGAGTTGGAAGGGAGCTCGGAGGTCATCTAGTCCAGCCCCCTGCTCAGGCAGGACACTCTTAAAGAATCATAGAATAACAGAGCTGGAGGGGATCTCGGAGGTCATCCAGTCCAACCCCCTGCTCAGGCAGGAAACCCTTACAGAATCATAGAAGGACAGAGTTGGAAGGGAGCTCGGAGGTCATCTAGTCCAGCCCCCTGCTCAGGCAGGACACTCTTAAAGAATCATAGAATAACACAGCTGGAAGGGACCTCGGAGGTCATCTAGTCCAGCCCCCTGCTCAGGCAGGACACTCTTAAAGAATCATAGAATAACAGAGCTGGAGGGGATCTCGGAGGTCATCCAGTCCAACCCCCTGCTCAGGCAGGAAACCCTTACAGAATCATAGAATAACAGAGTTGGAAGGGAGCTCGGAGGTCATCTAGTCCAGCCCCCTGCTCAGGCAGGACACTCTTAAAGAATCATAGAATAACACAGCTGGAAGGGACCTCGGAGGTCATCCAGTCCAACCCCCTGCTCAGGCAGGAAACCCTTACAGAATCATAGAATAACAGAGTTGGAAGGGAGCTCGGAGGTCATCTAGTCCAGCCCCCTGTTCAAGCAGGAGACCCTTATGGAATCACAGAATGACAGAGTTGGAAGGGACCTCGAAGGTCATCTAGTCCAACCCCCTGCTCAGGCAGGAAACCCTTACAGAATCATAGAATAACAGAGTTGGAAGGGACCTCGAAGGTCATCTAGTCCAACCCCCTGCTCAGGCAGGAAACCCTTACAGAATCATAGAATAACAGAGTTGGAAGGGAGCTCGCAGGTCATCTAGTCCAGCCCCCTGCTCAGGCAGGACACTCTTAAAGAATCATAGAATAACAGAGCTGGAGGGGATCTCGGAGGTCATCCAGTCCAACCCCCTGCTCAGGCAGGAAACCCTTACAGAATCATAGAACCACACAGCTGGAAGGGACCTCGGAGGTCATCTAGTCCAGCCCCCTGCTCAGGCAGGAAACCCTATGCCGTTTCGGACAAGTAGCCATCCAGTCTCCCCGTGTTGGAGCCTTCCCAGCTTCTGGAGGCCGCTTGTGTTTCCACCGCTGTCGGGAATTGGTCTTCCCGAAATACGTAATAGGCGGGGGCCGGGGCGTGTCGGCTGCCCGGAAATCAAGAAGACCACAAAGGTCCTCTCGTCTTTCGATCCGTCTTGAGATTCCCCCCAAAAGCCATCCGGTCTCGGAATCCGCACGTGTGGAACGTGGGACTCTGGCTCCGTGGTGGCTTCCCTTCTCCTTCAGCCCCCCTTCCTGTATTCCAGGTGGACCTTCGGCCTCAGGAAGGCCTCTTCCCAAACCGGCTGACCACCACCACCACCGCCGCCGGTTTGGCCACGCCAAGCCTGTCCAGGCGACTCTGGCCGATGCTCCAGAAGAACATCTGCCAGGTTCTCCCACCCCGAAGAGCCACGTCCCACACGGGGACTCCTTTTTCGTGGCCGACTTCGGCTCCGTCGGGAGACCTTCCCCCCGTAGCAAGAGAGGGTCCAGGAAAGGAGATGGCCCGGCTTTGGAAGCGGTGGAAGCTTCGAAGGAGCTACCTCCGGAAAGTTGGGATCCGGAAGCTTCCGCCGCCTTGAAGAAGAAGAAGAAGAAAGGGAAGCCGAAGAAAGGGCCGCCACCACGGGGCGCCGACCCGTGGGAGGACCCGTTTCGAAGCCCACCGGCTCCAGACCTTCTCCGGGAAGCTTCTAAAGAGGTCTCGTGGGCCTCCGGCGAAGTTCCCGGAAAGCCTTCTTTGAAGCTCGGTCTTGGAGGACGTCAACCGGATGGCCCTGGGCGTCCATCCTTTCCTCCGCTGGAGATTGAAGAACCTTCCAAATTTCCCTCGGAGCCCAAACCGGGAGAGCGGAGCCAAGCCAAAGCACGGACGGACAACGGCTCAGCGTGCCAACCCGAAAGTCCAAAGGGAGAACTTTCTGAGGACCAGAAGAAGCAGCCCAGAAGTTCTTCTTCTCCTCTTCCTCCTCCTCCTCCTGGCGCCGAAGAAGTACGTCCCGCGGAGAAAAGCGTAGAGTTGGCGTCTCGGACGCCTCCGAAGGCCTCAAACGTTGACGGGTCCGCTTGGGAGACCAGCTCTGCGGCGGGGCAGAAGGTTGAGATCCAGACCGTAGACCTTCTGGTGGCACCTGACAAGGTTCCTCCAGAGTTTCAAGGTCTGGGAAGGAAAGAAGAGCCGGTGGAAAAACCCAAGGAACTGGAGGAGGTCTTCAAGAAGGAGAGCGAGGCGAAGAGAGATCTCCACCTTCCCGCTGACTCCAACGCGACTGTCCCAACTCAAGAAGGAACGCCTCTTCATCAAGGCGGAGAAGACAACTCCGGCGTCTCAGGGACCCCCGAAGAAAGTCCACGGAGCCAACGATCCGGTTTTCATTCTGCCCAAGCTCCACTCGTGGTGGAACCCACCTCAGATCCTGCCCAGCCTTTGTTCGTTGGTGGTGGCCCTGTGTCCTTCACCGGCGCGACGGAGGAGCTCCTTGGCGTTCCCGTTCCAGAACTTCCAACCACTCTCAAGTTGGGACACGACCAGCCCAAGAAGAGAGACAGTGATGGGAAAAGCAAGAAAGCCAAGTCAATCCCAGAAGTGAAGGAAGAGAAGATTGGCTGGAGCAAAGCTTCAGCCGTGGTAGATCTTGAGGGCCTGGGCGAGATCGGTTGGACAACCACGAACCCAGAACAGACTTTATCCACTTCTCCGGGAGCGAGAGAGAAGCCAAAGAAGAGATCCAGCATGGGGAAGAGCAGAAAGTCTGAGGAGAGAAGCTCCTTCAGGCAACCGTTCTTCACCACCATGGAGGACCACCTAGCTTCTCGGCAGATGTTTGACCCAACCCAACGGAGGGGAGAGAAGGAAGGGGCTGACATCACCGTTGCCGATGGTCTGAAGCAAACAAGTCCTCCCTTTGTCCCCTCAGGCGAAAACATCCAAGGTTCTCCAGATGGAGTTGACACTCTTCCATCGGCGTTTCCCTTCATCTCGGAAGCCCCCGAGAAGCAGACGGAACGCCGGGTTCTCCTTGAGTCCACGGTCCCCGGGCCGGATCGGAACAAGGGACCCCCTTGGGCCAGCCCACCTGGCGGAGGAGAAGACCTCAGCTTCGGGTGGGCCACCGGCAAAACCAAGAAGAGGAGCAGCGACGGGAGAAGCAAAACCTCTCGCCGAGGTCCCTCGGCGGGACCATCTCTGAAGCCGGAGAAGACGTTGGATGAGAGGGACGGGCTGGTGTCTTCCCAGAAAGGCGATTTCGTTCAAGAAGGTCCTCCCAAGAGTCAAGGGCTAGAACTTCCAGTCGCCGCCCAACTGTTTCCCGTCCTGCTGGAAACAACGGGCGGAAAGGAGGGGGAACACGTTGGCTTGGAGGAGTTGTCCACCGCGGGAGAGAAAGCCAGCCCTGCTAAGGCCGAAGATCTCCACGAGACCAAAGAAACACCTCCTAAGGGGCAGGAAGCTCACCAAGATGGAGGTGGAGAAGGTCCATCCAAGCCACATGTTCTCCTCCCTCAAGTCCTGGAGGAAGTGAAGAAACCAGAGGGTGATCTTCAAGATCTCCAAGTTCCTAAGGTCTCGGAGATGAAGGCAGAACCATCGAGTCAACGCCACCAAGGAGTTAAGATTGAGGAGGTCCCCACCTCCGACGGCGCCAAGGAGGAGACCTCAGAAGATCTCCTCAAGCCTCCAGGCCAGCTTCCCACCGAGCTCTTGGTTGAAGAAATTTTTGGAGGACAGAAGAAAGGAAAGAGTGGGCCAGACCTGCCTACTTTGGAACAATCCGTCCCGTTTCTGGACACATCGGAGACCGGGAGAGTCCTAGAAGCTGAGAGTAAGGTGAAGACCAAAGCATCGAGAGCTTCTAGAGAGAAGAAAGATGGCGTCTCCAATCTTTCCGGTCCGCAACCCCTCAAAAAGTCCACGGAGAAGAAAAGCAAGAAGACCTCGATTGTCCCTCCAGAAGAAACCAAGGAAGACGTCTGCCGTGAAGACCCTCGTCGGGGAGGTGGCTCGGACTTCACCCTAGGAGAAGTGGAGGTCATCGATGAAAACAGGAACATCCAGAGCTTCCCTCCCGGACGTCAACTGCGTTGGGAAGAGGACCTGACCAACGTCTTTGACCCAGCTGGAGCTCTTGAGGAAGCCACCGCCCAAACTCAAGGTCCTACCTGCCCCTTCTTACAACACTCCAGCAAGTTGGCCGACGAGGGGCCATTTTGTCTCCCCCAGTTCCTACAAGACGCCAAGTTGGGGGACCAGAAGATCCCGGAGGAGCTCCAGGAGAACTTGGCCAAGCTTGAAGGCCGAGATGTAGAAGCTTCCTTGGTCATGAAAGCTGGGGTGGATGTCAGGGTGAAGAGGAAGAAGAGCAAGAGGACCACCGAAGGCCATGACTCGGTGGCCGAAACGCATCATGGTTCCCGCTTAGCAGAAGAAAGCAGAGGAGCGGAGCTTGGAGACCCAAGAGAAGGTCTTGGCTCACCAGAAATGGTGGAGGAGAAGCCAAAGATGGCTCCTGGGCTGGCGGCGGAAGGACGGGGTGGCCTTGCAGGAGGCGATGAGGTCCCTACGGAAACACAAGCTCTTAAGGGGTCCGAGAAGGACGCGTCAACTCTTCCAACTGCAACGGCCGTCCTTGGGGGTGGAAGTTCTCCACCAGGAACGGGAGCAGAAGATGGAGGAGAAGCTGAACCGAGGCCTCCTGACAGTTCAGGAAGTCGGTGGAGGACCGATAACGTCCCGGCGGAGGAAGTGGGCAACCTCTTGTCCGCTCACGACAAGGACGGGCCCGAGATGGTCCCTCTCCTTCGACCAACCGACGGGGAGGAGGAGAAGAAGACCGGCCAACTTGGAGAAACCAGCCAACTGCCCGACGGGCCGAGCTTGAGAGCCGAAGGCGGAGAACCACCCGCCTCGACGTCGCCGGCGGTGGCCGATCATGCTGAGCGAGGCCCACCGGCAGAGGTCAAAAAAGAGAGCCCGGCCAGACCTCCTCCACCCATGAAGGGCTACATGAGACCCACCAAGTCGCAGGGGCTTCCTTCGCCGAGGGACGCCGCTCCGGAGCGAGGCCGGAGAAGGCCCGGGAAAGCCGCCGACGGGCCGCTTCTCCCCAGCCGGCGAGACACAGGTGTGTGCTTGCGATTGCGGCCGCCGGGCACCTTCCAGCTTTGCGTGTGAGAAACCCGCTCCCACCTTTTTGGCGTGTGGGCCCGAGCACCTAACTCAACCCTTTTGGCTGTTGGCATGACCGCCTTCCTGGCTTGTCTCGGGAGAGGCCGTGGTTTGAGTCCGCTTGGCCGAGCCACCCGAACCCGATCTGGAACTCAAGCTGGGCCCGCCGCGTTGCCTCCCGCTTCTGGTCTGTGTGCTTCTTAACCCGGTTTGTGTCTTTTGTGGGTCACTAACCTGGGGAAGGTGGTCCTCCTCTCGGGCTAAGGAGACTGTTGGGTTGGAAGCCTTCGCTGAGGCTGTAGGCCACCTGCCTTCTATCTCAGGAACCTCTTGAGGAACCAATTGAGGCTGTAGAACACCTCCATCTAGCTCAGGAACCCCTTGAGGGACCTCTTCAGGCTGTAGACCACCTTCCTCTATCTAAGGAACGTCTTGAGGGACCTCTTGAGGCTGTAGACCACCTCCATCTATCTAAGGAACCTCTTGAGGCTGTAGACCACCTTCCTTTTATCTAAGGAACCTCTTGAGGAACCTCTTGAGGCTGTAGACCACCTCCATCTAGCTCAGAAACCTCTTGAGGGACCTCTTGAGGCTGTAGACCACCTTCCTCTATCTAAGGAACCTCTTGAGGGACCTCTTGAGGCTGTAGACCACCTCCCTCTATCTCAGGAACCTCTTGAGGAACTTCTTGAGGCTGTAGACCACCTTCCTCTATCTAAGGAACCTCTTGAGGAACCTCTTGAGGCTGTAGACCACCTTCCTCTATCTAAGGAACGTCTTGAGGGACCTCTTGAGGCTGTAGACCACCTCCATCTATCTAAGGAACCTCTTGAGGCTGTAGACCACCTTCCTTTTATCTAAGGAACCTCTTGAGGCTGTAGACCACCTCCATCTAGCTCAGGAACCTCTTGAGGGACCTCTTGAGGCTGGAGACCACCTTCCTCTATCTAAGGAACCTCTTGAGGGACCTCTTGAGGCTGGAGACCACCTCCCTCTATCTCAGGAACCTCTTGAGGAACTTCTTGAGGCTGTAGACCACCTTCCTCTATCTAAGGAACGTCTTGAGGAAACTCTTGAGGCTGTAGAGCAGCTCCCTCTAGCTCAGGAACCTCTTGAGGAACTTCTTGAGGCTGTAGACCACCTCCCTCTAGCTCAGGAACCTCTTGAGGAACTTCTTGAGGCTGTAGACCACCTTGCTCTATCTAAGGAACCTCTTGAGGAACTTATTGAGGCTGTAGACCACCTTCCTCTATCTAAGGAACCTCTTGAGGAACCTCTTGAGGCTGTAGACCACCTATCTAAGGAACGTCTTGAGGGACCTCTTGAGGCTGTAGACCACCTTCCTGCTCAGTTGGAGTCTTGCTGACATGGCTCTTGACTGCTAGGAACATACATTGGACTCGGCTGTCCTCCTGTCCTTCCGGGAAGATGTTTCCAGCAGCAAACCCAACGTGGATTCTGGGGAACATCTCAGACCATGGCAGGAGAGACTTGAATTAATGGTGGCGAATCAAAGAGTTGAAGGCCCTTTCATGGTCCAGACGTGGGTCTCCTCTTCAACCCGACCATTTTTGGAGCCCAGAGGTCCATAACGTCCCATGTCCATGAGTCACCACCTCTGCTGGCCCTTCTCCATTCATCTGGAGATGTTCGAGGTGGGCCACCTGACCTGGTTTTTTGTCCCTCAGCTTCTCTTTCTTAAACACCCCGGGGACTTCAAGTCACGTTCAACGTGGTACGGTTGGGACGTCTCGAGTCGGGTCACGAAGCAAGGCGCACGTTCGTGTGTGTGTCTCTGTGTGTGTGTTTGTGTTTGTGTAGACCGTTCAACAACACGTCTTTGCATGGAAGGAACTCCGGGGAACTCACGTTGCATCTTGTTGGACGTTTGTCGCAACCCATCAAGTTGTCGCCTTTGCGGGAGGGTGGTTTGGTGTGTTTCCTGCACGGAATTGTCCCTCGGGGGTGTGCGTTTGTGGGTGTTGTGTGTCCAAAGTGAAAGAAGTAGCATCAAAACCGCATGGGTCTGTTTGCTTGCACACTTTTCTACCGGAAAGTCCTCGACTTACGACCACAGCAGCCCCCGCCCCCCCAAAAAAATTTTTTGGTCACTAAGCGAGACACGGGTGAAGTGAGTTTTGCCCCGCTTGACAACCTCTCTAGCCACCTTGGCTAAGCGGATCTCTCCCGTTGTTAAGTTAGTCAGGCGGTCCTTAAGCGAATCCGGCTCTGCCCCGTTGACTCGCAAAAGGGGATCGCGTGCCCTTCCGGGGGAACGCGGCGACCGTCGCAAATGCGAGTCAGTTGCCAAGCTTTCCGAACGTCGATCCCGTGACCGCGGGCATGCTGCAGCGGTGGCAAGCGTGGGAACAACGGTGAATTGAGTCGCTCCCTTCGGTCCCATTGTCACTTTGAACCGTCACTAAATGAAGCGTCTGTCGTAAGTGGAGGACCGTCTGTATTTGAGCAAATTCAAGAGGAGACGGAGAGGGGTTTGTGGGGCGGGGGCTATACTGGTTATACTGGTCTTTAGCTTCCAGTTTTGAACTGGGGAGAGAGCGCAGATGGCTGCGGCCCAGGTCACAATAACGCACAACGTCTCTTGTCGGTAACACAATCCGGCATTGGTCACAAACGGGACAGTGAGAGATGGCTGTGGACTTCCACTCCCAGAATTCCCTGCTGACTGAGGGATTCTGGGAGTTGAAGTCCAGACTTCTTAAAGCAGGATGGCTGGGGAATACTGGGAGGGGAAGTCCATATTTTTTTTTAAAGCATGTTGGCTAAGGAATTCTGGGAATTGAAGTCCATGTATTTTTAATACATTGTGGCTGGGGGATTTTGGGAATTGAAGTCCACCCCTCTTAAAACATGCTGGCTGGGGAATTCTGGGAATTGAAGTCCATGTATTTTTAAAACATTGTGGCTGGGGGATTCTGGGAGTTGAAGTCCACCCCTCTTGAAATATGCTGGCTGGAGGATTCTGGGAATTGAAGTCCATGTATTTTTAAAACGTGGCTGGGGGATTCTGGGAGTTGAAGTCCACCCCTCTTAAAACATGCTGGCTGGGGAATTCTGGCAGTTGCCGACCATGTAGCTTAAAGCATGCTGACTGGGGGATTCTGGGAATTGAAGTCCACCCTTCTTAATGCATGCCGGCTGGGGCATTCTGGGAGTCGAAGTCCACCCCTTTTAAAGGATGATGGCTGAGGAATTGTGGGAGTTGAAGTCCATGTAACGTAAGGCATGCTGTGTGGGGGATTCTGGGAGTTGAAGTCCATATATTTTTTAAAGCATGTTGGCTAAGGAATTCTGGGAATTGAAGTCCATATATTTTAAAACATTGTGGCTGGGGGATTCTGGGAGTCGAAGTCCACCCCTCTTAAAACATGCTGGCTAGGGAATTGAAGTCCATATATTTTAAAACATTGGCTAGGGGATTCTGGGAGTTGAAGTCCACCCCTCTTAATGCATGCCAGCTAGGGGATTCTGGGAGTCGAAGTCCACCCCTTTTAAAGGATGATGGCTGAGGAATTGTGGGAGTTGAAGTCCATGTAACTTAAGGCATCCTGTGTGGGGGATTTTGGGAGTTGAAGTCCATATAGCTTAAAGCCGGCTGCCTGGGGGATTCTGGGAGTTGAAGTCCAGACTGCTTAAAGAATGCTGGCTGGGGAATTCTGGGAGTTGTAGTCCATCCCTCTTAAAGCATCCTGGCTGGGGGATTCTGGGAGCTGAAGACCAGGGATCTTAAAGGAAGCGAGCTGGAGGATTTGGGGAGTCGTCCTCCCCTCTTAAAGCAGGCTGGCTGGGGGATTCTGGGAGTGGAAGTCCACTCCTCTTAAAGCAGGCCAGCTGGGGGATTCTGGGACGAAGTCCAGGTCAAATTGTACCAAGGGTGAGAAACGGATGGCGAGAGATAGCAAGGCGATAGCGAGGTACCGATCCGAGCTTCTCTACATGCTGTCCTGAGGGATTCTGGGAGTTGTCGTGCCTGAACCACGTCTGAACCACTGAAGACGTGCGGATGGATTCCGGGGGATTCTGGGAGTTGAAGTCCATTCGTCTTCAACCTGCCAACCTTGAGGAACATTCCTATAGTTTTCAAGGCCCTGAGGCGGGCCGCCCTGCCTCGGTTGCTTGGAAGCGGTATGGACCCCTGGAAAAGAGTTGGAGGGATCCCAGGGGATTCTGGGAGTTGGAGTCCACCCAGGTTGAAGGTTGCAAATTCCTCAAAGGATCTTCTGCAAACGGGGAAATGGATGAACGCGCCAGGAGAGGAGGTCTTCTCCAACCTCAACCCATGAGACCATCGCCTTCCCCCAAGTAGTAAGAGTGGATTTCTCCTCTCCCAAGCTCGGGTGTGGTTGTGTAGCCACAGACCCACAAGGCAGCCTTCCCCTTTAGCATCTCCCCGGTGGACTCCGGTGGCGCCCGTGGACAACCTTCTCCCAAGGTGTGTCTGGTTGTCTTGGAAACCGGTTCAGAGAGGACCTTGCTGGCAAACGTTCCTCGGCTGCTGTGTGTGCGTGTGTGTGTGTGTGTGTGTTTGTGTGTGTGTGTGTGTGTGTGTGTGTGTGTTTGTGCGTTGTTGCACCAAACCGGTGTGAGCTGGAAGCGTGGCACCAAAATAGAAACTTCCAGGCTGCCGTGGGTGGGAACCAACAACCGGCGACGCAAAGCGGCCGGTGCATTGGAAGCCGCCGTCGGTTCTCGGGCGGGATTGAGGTCCATCTGCGTCAGCTCTGTCTCCCACAAAGCCCATTATCCTCAGCCGGGAGGCCCACGCAAGACTGGCTTCACGGCCGGGCCCAAAATCCGAAGGCCGCCTAAGTTCTCCAGAATCCTCGGCCCTTTTTATGACTGGCGGACTTCAACTCCCAGAATTCCTGAGCCGGCCACGCTGAGGGGAACGAGAGAGGTTTCCAAGCTGAGCCAGGCCGGCTCAGGAATTCTGGGAGTTGAAGTCCACGAGTCATGAAGGGGGCCAAAGTTTCCCTCATGCTGGCTCAGGAATTCTGGGAGGTGAAGTCCACGAGTCATAAAAGAGCCAGGTTGGCCTACCCCTGGCCTAGGCCGCTTTATGACTTGTGGACTTCAACTCCCAGAATTCCTGAGCCGGCCACGCTGAGGGGAACGAGAGAGGTTTCCAAGCTGAGCCAAGCCGGCTCAGGAATTCTGGGAGTTGAAGTCCACGAGTCATGAAGGGGCCAAAGTTTCCCTCATGCTGGCTCAGGAATTCTGGGAGGTGAAGTCCACGAGTCATAAAAGAGCCAAGTTGGCCTAACCCTGGCCTAGGCCGCTTTATGACTTGTGGACTTCAACTCCCAGAATTCCTGAGCCAGCCACGCTGAGGGGAACGGAGAGGTTTCCAAGCTGAGCCAGGCCGGCTCAGGAATTCTGGGAGTTGAAGTCTGCCAGTCGTAAAAACAGCCAAGGTTGCCTACCCCCGGGGTTAAGGAATCAGGCTAGAAATTGGGAGAGGGTGAGTTCTACTTTTTTTTTTTTTTTGCCTTCGGCTGGCTTGGGGCCAGTCGCCTGGACGCCGGGAGTTCTAGTCCTGGGGTTTTGCATGAAAGGTGGCTCGGTGACTTTGGGCCAGTCACCAGGCGACGGTGAGTTCTAGTCCCGCCTGAGGCAGGAAAGCCGGCTGGGTGGCTTTGGGCCAATCGCCAGGAGACGGTGAGTTCTAGTCCTGCGTTTTGCATGAAAGTTGGCTGGGTGACTTTGGGCCAATCACCAGGAGACGGTGAGTTCTAGTCCCACCTTAGGCACTAAAGTAGCCTAGGTGACTTTGGGCCAATCACCAGGCGACGGTGAGTTCTAGTCCCTCCTGAGGCAGGAATACCGGCTGGGTAACTTTGGGTCAATCGCCAGGAGACGGTGAGTTCTAGTCCCACCGTAGCCACTAAAGTAGCCTAGGTGACTTTGGGCCAATCACCAAGAGACGGTGAGTTCTAGTCCCTCCTGAGGCAGGAATACCGGCTGGGTAACTTTGGGCCAATCACCAGGAGACGGTGAATTCTAGTCCCACCTTAGGCACTAAAGTAGCCTAGGTGACTTTGGGCCAATCAGCAGGAGACGGTGAGTTCTAGTCCCGCCTGAGGCAGGAATACCGGCTGGGTGACTTTGGGCCAATCACCAGGAGACGGTGAGTTCTAGTCCCGCCTGAGGCAGGAACGCCGGCTGGGTGGCTTTGGGCCAATTGCCAGGAGACGGTGAGTTCTAGTCCCACCGTAGGCACTAAAGTAGCCTAGGTGACTTTGGGCCAATCACCAGGAGACGGTGAGTTCTAGTCCCACCTTAGGCAGGAACATAGGCTAGGTGACTTTGGGCCAATCACCAGGAGACGGTGAATTCTAGTGTTACCTTAGGTATGAAACCTGGCTGGCGACTTTGGGCCAATCGCCAGTTCCTCCCTCTCTCTCAGCTCGTGCTACCTCGCAGGGCTGTTGTTTGGGGGGTGGAAAAGAGGAGGAGCCAAAGACGGACTTCTTTATAAACAATACGAAGGCGGCGGCATCAAATCCAACCGCGTAAATTCAGTCTTTGCCCCCTTTTCACTTCCTCTCCCCTGGCCTTCCTCTGGTCCTCTGCTTGCGAGCAGTCCTCGGCTTACGACCATTCGCTTAGTGACCGCTCCAAGTCACAACGGCGCCGGAGTGGGCAGGGGAAAAAGCGACCTGGGGTCGTTTTTCCACACTTCCACGGCCGGCGCAGACATCCCCACGGTCTTACCGATCCAACGTCCGACGATACGCGACGGACTCACTTTTACGACGCGGCCTTGGGCCTCGACTCAACTCACCCCGCCCCGATTCGCTTAACGACGGGCGAGGACTCTCGGTTTCGGAGCAAAGGGTGGGCAAGCTTGGGTGTGCGGGGGAGGGCGGGGGGAGGAAAGGAGGATTGTGGAGAAAGGAGCGCACAACTTAACAACTTCACACTTCTGAAGCTCTTCTCTCTCGCCCTGCACCCGGCGCGCTACCTCTCCCGAGGATCCTTTCATTCCAGATGGGCGGGCGATGGGATAAAAATAACTCCTGGCAAACGAAGCGCCAGGCGTTGTGAGTGCGGTAGAAAGTGTGTGTGTGTGTGTGTGTGTGTGTGTGTGGTGCGCACCGCCGCACTGCAAGGGCAGAGCTTTCTCCTCCTCAAAACAGCCAGCACAGCATTGTTGAGATGTGTTTTTCCGGCTTTCAAGGGAATTCAATGCGGGCACGTGGCGCCTAGTGGCGCCTGGCAGAGGACAAAGAGATGTGTGTGTGTGTGTGTGTGTGTGTGTTGATCGGGGGGGCGGGTTGGGAAAGGAAGGGGGACCGCAGGAGACAGGCGGCCGTGCGACCTCGAATCGCCAAATGCAGCTGGTCCTCGACTTACGACCACTGCGGTCCTGTCGCTAAATAAGGCGGTCGTTAAGTGAGTCGCGCCCTTTTAAAAAAATTTGCCGTGAATTTTTCGGCGAATCCCTGCCGTCAGACGGCCGCTCAGCGAAGCCGGCTTCCCCCTTGTTCGCTAACGGGGTATCGCGTGATCCCGGGAGCCTTCGACCGTCATAAATACGAGACGGTTTCCGAGCACCCGAACGTGGATCGCGTGAGCCTGTGGGGGGGGTGGGGGCGGGAGGGACGTGCCGTGACGGTCGTAAGGGTGAGGACTGGTCCTCAAGTCGCTTTGGGTTCGGTGTCGTGGCAAGTTTGAGCGGTCGCTAAACAAGGCGTCGTAAGCCGGGGACTTGCCTGTCTTATATGATGGGAACCTCCCGAAGGGCGATCAAGGTGACCCCCCGCCTGAGATTCTGCAATATGGGCAAATAGCTGCCATTTGCCCGTTTTGGTTGTCTTATGACGGTCGTAAGTATGAGGACCGGCCGTGAATCTCATTCTTCAGGCTGTTGAAACTAGTCGAACGGTCCCTAAACGAACAGTGGGATGCTCTGTACATTGAGGGAGAAGATTTTGGAATAGGAAAAGATAAAGTTGGACTATTCATTACAGAGGTGGAGGGGACCTTGGAGGTCATCTAGCCCAACCCCCTGCTCAGGCTGCAGACCCTTACAGAATCGTTAGGGTATCAGAGTTGGAAGGGGCTGCGGAGGTCATCTAGTCCAATCCCATGTTCAGGGAGGACTCCCTTACAGAATCGTAAAGCTTCAGACTTGGGAGGCACCTTGGAGGTCATCTAGCCCAACCCCCTGCTCAGACAGGAGACACTTACAGAATGATAGAATATCAGTCGGAAGGGCTCTTGGAGGTCATCTAGCCCAACCCCCTACTCACGCAGCAGACCCTTACAGAAACATAAGAGTATCAAACTTGGAAGGGACCTTGGAGGTCATCTAGTCCAACCCTCAGTTCAGGCAGGAGATGCTTATGGAATAACAGGGTTGGAAGGGACCTTGGAGGTCATCTAGTCCAACCCCCTGCTGAAACAGGAGACCCTTACAGAATCATAGAGTATCAGAGTTGAAAGGGCCCTTGGAGGTCATCCAGTCCAACCCCCTGCTGAAACAGGAGACCCTTACAGAATCATAGAGTATCAGAGATGAAAGGGCCCTTGGAGGTCATCCAGTCCAACCCTCAGCTCAGGCAGGAGATGCTTATAGAATAACAGGGTTGGAAGGGATCTTGGAGGTCATCTAGCCCAAACCCCTGCTCAGACAGGAGACACAGAATGATAGAATATCAGTCGGAAGAGATCTTGGAGGTCATCTAGCCCAACCCTTGCTCATTAAATAATATTTTTATATATATTTTTTTAATCCCATTTATATCCCGCCCTTCTCTGAAGACTCAGGGCGGCTTACAATCTAAGCACAAATCAATGTGCTTAGCAAGAATCATAGAGCATCAGAGTTGGAAGGGACCTGGGAGGTCATCTAGTCCAACCCCCTGCTGAAACAGGAGACCCTTACAGAATCATAGAGCATCAGAGTTGGAAGGGTCCTGGGAGGTCATCTAGTCCAACCCTCTACTCAAACAGGAGACCCTTACAGAATCATAGAGCATCAGAGTTGGAAGGGACCTGGGAGGTCATCTAGTCCAACCCTCTACTCAAACAGGAGACCCTTACAGAATCATAGAGCATCAGAGTTGGAAGGGACCTGGGAGGTCATCTAGTCCAACCCCCTGCTGAAACAGGAGACCCTTACAGAATCATAGAGTATCGGAGTTGAAAGGGTCCTTGGAGGTCATCTAGTCCAACCCTCAGCTCAGGCAAGAGACACTTGTAGAATAACAGGGTTGGAAGGAACCTTTGAGGTCATCTAGTCCAACCCCCTGCTGAAACAGGAGACCCTTACAGAATCATAGAGTATCGGAGTTGAAAGGGTCCTTGGAGGTCAACTAGTCCAACCCTCAGCTCAGGCAAGAGACACTTATAGAATATCAGGGTTGGAAGGGACCTTTGAGGTCATCTAGCCCAACCCCCTGCACAGACAGGAGACACTTACAGAATGATAGAATATCAGTCGGAAGGGATCTTGGAGGTCATCTAGCCCAACCCCCTGCTCAGACAGGAGACACTTACAGAAAGATAGAATATCAATCGGAAGGGATCTTGGAGGTCATCTAGCCCAACCCTTGCTCATTAAATAATATATATATATATATATATATATATATATATATATATATATATATATATATATATATATATATATATATATTTTAATCCCATTTATATCCTGCCCTTCTCCGAAGACTCAGGGCGGCTTACAATCTAAGCACAAATCAATGTGCTTAGCAATAATCATAGAGCATCAGAGTTGGAAGGGACCTGGGAGGTCATCTAGTCCAACCCTCTGCTCAGGCAAGAGACACTTATAGAATATATAGCCCAACCCTTGCTCATTACATAATCATAGAGCATCAGAGTTGGAAGGCATCCTGGAGGTCATCTAGCCCTACCCCCTGCTCACACAGCAGACCCTTTCAGAATCATAGAGTATCAGAGTTGGAAGGGACCTTGGAGGTCCCTCTGCTCAGGCAGGAGACGCTTATAGAATAACAGGGTTGGAAGGGACCTTGGAGGTCATCTAGTCCAACCCCCTGCTCAGACAGGAGACCCTTACAGAATCATAGAGTATCAGAGTTGAAAGGGTCCTTGGAGGTCATCTAGTCCAACCCTCAGCTCAGGCAAGAGACACTTGTAGAATAGCAGGGTTTGAAGGCACCTTTGAGGTCATCTAGTCCAACCCTCTGCTCAAAGAAGGAGGCCCTTACAGAATCAGAGAAGAGCAGAGTTGGAGGAGACCTCAGAAGTCATCTAGTCCAAATCCGGCTTCCCCAATTGGCATTGCAGAATTTCCAATTGCTAAGTGAGACAGTTGCTAAGTGAGTTTTGACCCGCTTTAGGACCGTTTTCCCACGGTCGTTAAGTGAATCGCAGTTGTGAAGTTGGCCCCTCGGTGGTGAAGTGCCCCGTGGACTTTGCTCCTCCGTAGGTCGCAGAACCCAGGGACCGCCCTAAATGTCAACCAGGTTGCAGATGTCTGAATTTTAATCGCCTGGTCTCGGGGATGCCGCAAAGGTCGTAAGTGTGAAAAACGGTCCGAAGTCTCTCATTTTTCCGTGCTTGCTGTCACTTTGAACAGCCACTAAGTGAAGTGTTGTAAGTTGAGGACCTCATCTGCCTTGCAGCCTCCTCTGAAGGGTTAGCGTGCCTCCTAAAGCGCATCTCCCAGTTAGTCCTCGGCTGAACGACCAGAGTGCCCCACTCTAAGCAAGTTTCATCGCCAAGCGAGGCCCGCCTCGTTTGACGACCTTCCCTTGGCCTGCTTCTCCAGCAAAGCCCTGCCGCCGTCACGAAGCGAATCGCGGGGCCGTGAAGCCCATCTAGACTCCCTTCTTGACTTTTTCCGCCTCGACAACGAGCATCCCCTGTTCCCAGGGACGCTGGAACTACGTTCCGGTTGCCGGACGGGTGGGACCGACCGTCGTTAAGTGCGAGGACTGGTCCTCGATCGCTGCTCCCGGGGCCGTTTTCACTCGGGACGGTCGCTAAGCGAACGGCCGTACGTCGAGGACCGCCTTTACTCCCTCCCTGGCTCTTTGAAGGTATTTTTGTGGGGTCCGTCTGGGATTTCCTTCCCCTCCCCGTACGGGCTGCGCAACCGTTCAAGGGGAGAGAAACGCGGTCAGTCGTAGGGCACCATCTGTCTCTCGCACGCCCGTCGAAAAGGCGAGGGGGGGGCTTGGGTTTGTGTCTGTGTTGTTGTTGTTTTTGTTGTTCGTGCCCTACGTCCCGCGGCATCTCGCAGCTGTCCCGGGGCGGAACAGAATCCCTTTTTCAACGGCGGCGGCGGCGGCGTTCCCATTGGAACGGTCGGGCCTTCAGTCTTCCTCGGAAAAAGCTTTTGAGCGCTTATTCTGAATGGCGTCTTTTGTTCCAGGTTACGCAAACACACACTCACGCACACACAAAGGGAAGAAACGGGGGGGGGGCGTTGAGGCTCCTGGGGTGAAGAAGAAAGGAAGAGGAGAGGTCCTGGGAGAAAAGAAAAAAAAAAGAGATTTGACGTCCCTCGGGGTAAAGAAAAAAAGAAAAGAAGAGGCGTTGAGGTTCTCGGGGAGAAAAGAAAATCAGAATTGTGGTCCTTGGGGAAACGAAAAAAGAGATTTGAGGTCCTCGTTGAAAGAAAAAAGAAAATGAGAGGCGTTGAGGTCCTCGGGAAAAGTAAGAGAGATTTGAGGTCTTCGCTTAAAGAAGAAAGAGGAACACAGGAGTTGAGGTCCTCAGAAAAAGAAAAAGAGAATTGAGGTCCTCGGGGAAAAGAAAATGAGAATTGAGGTCCTCGGGAAAAGAGATTTGAGGTGCTCAGGGGAAAAAAAGAGAGATTTGAGGTCCTCGGGGGAAAAAAAGAGATTTGAGGTCCTCAAGAAAAGAAAAACAGATAAGAGGTCCTCAAGAAAAGAAAAACAGATTTGAGGTCCTCAAGAAAAGAAAAAAGAGATTTGAGGTCCTCAAAGAAAAGAAAAAAGAGATTTGAGGTCCTCAAGAAAAGAAAAAGGAGAATTGAGGTCCTCAAGAAGAGAAAAAAAGAGATTTGAGGTCCTCAGGAATAGAAAAAAAAGATTTGAGGTCCTCAAGAAAAGAAAAACAGATTTGAGGTCCTCAAGAAAAGAAAACAGATTTGAGGTCCTCAAGAAGAGAAAAAAGAGAATTGAGGTCCTCAGGAATAGAAAAAAAAAGATTTGAGGTCCTCAGGAATAGAAAAACAGATTTGAGGTCCTCAAGAAAAGAAAAACAGATTTGAGGTCCTCAAGAATAGAAAAAAAAAGATTTGAGGTCCTCAGGAATAGAAAAACAGATTTGAGGTCCTCAAGAAAAGAAAAACAGATTTGTGGTCCTCAAGAAAAGAAAAAAGAGATTTGAGGTCCTCAAGAATAGAAAAAAAGAGATTTGAGGTCCTCAAGAAAAGAAAAACAGATTTGAGGTCCTCAAGAAGAGAAAAAAGAGATTTGAGGTCCTCAGGAATAGAAAAAAAAGATTTGAGGTCCTCAAGAAAAGAAAAACGAGATTTGAGGTCCTCAAGAAAAGAAAAACAGATTTGAGGTCCTCAAGAAGAGAAAAAAGAGAATTGAGGTCCTCAAGAAGAGAAAAAAGAGAATTGAGGTCCTCAAGAAAAGAAAAACAGATTTGAGGTCCTCAAGAATAGAAAAAGGAGATTTGAGGTCCTCAAGAAAAGAAAAACAGATTTGAGGTCCTCAAGAATAGAAAAAAGAGATTTGAGGTCCTCAAGAAGAGAAACAAGAGATTTGACGTCCTCAAGAAGAGAAAAAACAGATTTGAGGTCCTCAGGAATAGAAAAAAAAGATTTGAGGTCCTCAAGAAAAGAAAAACAGATTTGAGGTCCTCAAGAAGAGAAAAAAGAGAATTTGAGGTCCTCAAAAATAGAAAAAAGAGATTTGAGGTCCTCAAGAACAGAAAAAGGAGATTTGAGGTCCTCAAGAAAAGAAAAACAGATTCGAGGTCCTCAAGAAGAGAAAAAAGAGAATTGAGGTCCTCAAGAAGAGAAAAAAGAGAATTGAGGTCCTCAAGAAAAGAAAAACAGATTTGAGGTCCTCAAGAATAGAAAAAGGAGATTTGAGGTCCTCAAGAAAAGAAAAACAGATTTGAGGTCCTCAAGAATAGAAAAAAGAGATTTGAGGTCCTCAAGAATAAAAAAACGGAGATTTGAGGTCCTCAAGAAAAGAAAAACAGATTTGAGGTCCTCAAGAATAGAAAAAAGAGATTTGAGGTCCTCAAGAAGAGAAACAAGAGATTTGACGTCCTCAAGAAGAGAAAAAACAGATTTGAGGTCCTCAGGAATAGAAAAAAAAGATTTGAGGTCCTCAAGAAAAGAAAAACAGATTTGAGGTCCTCAAGAAGAGAAAAAAGAGAATTGAGGTCCTCAAAAATAGAAAAAAGAGATTTGAGGTCCTCAAGAACAGAAAAAGGAGATTTGAGGTCCTCAAGAAAAGAAAAACAGATTCGAGGTCCTCAAGAAGAGAAAAAAGAGAATTGAGGTCCTCAAGAAAAGAAACAAAAGAGACTTGAGGTCCTGGGGAAAAGAAACAGAGGATTGAGATCCTTGGGTAAAGGGAAAAAAAAAGAACAGGAAAAGGTCCTCGGTTACAGAAAAGCAGAGATTTCAAGCTGAAACGCTGCCCTCCTCCCCCCCCCCGCGCCGCCCGCCCCCCCCCCCCGTTTCAAAGACAACACAAAACCTGGGGCAAACCCTTCACAAGACAACGCACCCGTTGTGAATAGGGAGAGCGACACCCTCCCCCATCCCGATCATGCTCGGTGAGCGTGCCGCTTGAAACGAGAGCGACGACAACGGTACGAAGGATCGCTCCTCTGCGAGAGCCGACCGCAGGGGGGGAGGGAAGGGTAGAGGCCCTGGCGTGTCGTCACCGCATCACGGTGTCCGGCTGGGTTGCCGTTCCGCCTCGGAAGACTGGGGCGAGGAGCGGCAGGCAGGCAGGCAGGGATGTCGCTTCCCAAACAGCCCCCGGCCCCCCTCGCCGAATACAGCCAGCTGTGCCAAACCCCCAAGCCCAACGAGGGCTTTTCTTCGGACGCGTTCGCCCGGACGGGCACCCCGAAGGAATTTGGCGGGTCGGCTTTTGAGTGGCAGCGGACGGAAGGTAAGCTGAACGAAATCGGTCTCCCCCTCCGTCCGGACGGGCCGGGGAAAACCCCCGGTTTCACCGACGAGGACAAGCTGTGTTTTTTCGAAGGGAAGCTGGAGAAGGACCAAAGGGAAAACGAGGCGCCGTGTCAGCCAGCCTCGGGTCACCTTGAGAAGCGGATGCCGCCGCCGCCGTCGTCTGAAAAGAACCGTTCTGGAGAGAGTCCTGGCATCTTCGGTTTAGCCGGTTGGCAGAGCGAGCCGGCCGGAGGCCTGACGGGGTCCCCAATGCCGGAACCTAAGAGAGGTATCACGGATCAGGAGAAGGCAGGTGGATCAAAGTCGGGAGAGGTGGACGGCAAAGGCGATCCAAAGGTCCCGGACGAATCCCCGAGTCGTCTGAAGGAGTCCGAGATCCGGACTTGGAACCCCACTTTCCCTCCGCTTTTGCCCGAAGCTGCCGGACTGAAGAACGGAGGAAGCCCGGTGGAGATTTTCAAGGATGGCTCTCGGCGAAGCGGTTTGGGGTCCGCGCCCAAGGTGGGACCGCCGACGACCACGGTCGAGCTGGCCCAGGACGATGGGAAAGGTGGCGGCAGCTCCTTCTCCGAGAGGGAAGAAGAGGCGAGGTTTCTGTCTGAGCTGGAGGAAAAGCTGGACGTGGCCGCCCCGGAGAGCGGCTTCCTCAACCGGGGGGGCGCCCAGCGGAAGGCCATGCGCCGCGCCATGTCGGAGTGCTCCCACTTGTCCGTCCCCCCCGCCTTCCACCTGGCGGACAAATATCCCGAGCCGGTCAGTGTCCCCGAACGCGAGTCCTCGCCGAGCATCCTTCCTCCCACCGTCGCGCCGTCTCGCAAGCCGAGCGGGCCGATGAAAAGGTCGGCCACCGTTTCCGACGAGCAGGCCTCATCAGCCCGCCGCCCGGGTGGGGATCGCGCTGCCCCCCTTTGCCCCGTTCTCAACGAGCCTGTCCTCCCCGCGGAGGACCAGAAGGAGAACGAGCAGGACGAGGGCGGCGGCCCCTTCAAGAGAGAGCCGGGAACCCCCGGCTCGTTCCACCCCAAGCTGGCGCTGATCCCGGAGACGAGCGATGGGAAAAAAGGAGAGCGAGACGGGAGAGCAGCTAAAGAGAGCGAGGGCGTCCGACTTAGCGGGGCCATGCCCGCCGCCGAGGCCGGTAGACGTTCTCCGAGGCTGGGCCCAGAAGCTCCTTCAGGCGTCCTCGGCGTTCCGTCTGCCCGGCCAGGAGGAGA
>CM044371.1:2634023-2666523 GCA_024294585.1 Vipera latastei
TGTGTGTGTGTGTGTAACTTTGTGTAGGTGCTTTGTGTTGTCTGTTGCACAAAAGGAACCGCCACGCTTTTGTGCAGTTGACAAGCTACACAAAGCCAGGATTGTGCATTGAAGGCATCGCCAGTCGAGGACTTGTTTTATATATATAGATATAGGACATATATATGTAATGCCACATACACAAACACACAAACAAACACACACACACAGACACACACACACACACGGGAGTCCTTGACTTACGACCAAAAAGGGCCGCCTCCCCCACATACATACACACACACACAGACACACAAACACACACACTCCTCGACTTAAAGAACTCGACTTTGCGCTTTCGGCATTTTTCTCCTTCAGGATATAGTAGCTTCACTTGGAGCAATTCTTTGACTTAACTCTTTCTAGAACTTTCTTCTTGGGTAATTCTAGCTGGACTGAGAGAGATTGACTGGATTTCCTTTCCGGAAGGTTGAACCGGATCGTGAAATGCCAGCTTTTCTCTCTCCCGCTCCCCGCCCCCCCCCACCCGTTGTGCGATAATTGCACGATAATCACAAGGTTGCGAGTTCAAATCCCCCTCCCACCTCCTTCTCTTCTATTCTACCCCTCCCCCTCGTAGATGCCCCACATGGGTGGGGGGAAATCATTGCCTCTAATCGGTTACATTACAAACACACACACTCACACTCACACTCACACACTCACACACACACACACACACACATACACAGGTTTTTTTAAAAAAATAATGTTTCTGTGCCTGTGTGTGTGTGTGTGTGGTGTGTGTGTGTTGTTTGCATGGTAGATCCCTGTGGGATCTTTCAGCCCTCAGAAGCAGTCAAAGCGGGGAGGGGGAAATGGGCAGAAGAGGGCAAAGCGGAAGATTGAAAGGAGCTGCTTGTAGGGGGAAAGCAATTGTGGCTGAGGATGATGGATGGGGGAGTCCTCCTGGAGGACGGTGGAAAGGTGGGCGGTGGGGCCTGATAACCTGCCTTGCCTGGTTTCCTTCCTTCCTTCCTTCCTTCCTTCCTTCCTTCCTTCCTTCCTTCCCTCCTTCCCCTCCTTCCTTCCTTCCTTCCTTCCTTTCCTTTTTTCTTCGTCCTTTCATTTTCCTTCCTTCCTTCCTTCCTTTCCTCCTTCCTTCCTTCCTTCATCTTTCTTTCTTTCTTTTTCTCTTCCTTTGCCTTCCATTCGCCTGCCATCTTCCTTCCTTTCTTCCTTCCTTCCTTCCTTCCTTCCTTCCTTCCTTCCTTCCTTCCTTCCTTCCTTCCTTCCTCTTTCTTTCTTCTTTCTTTCTTTCTTTCTTCTTCTTTCTTTCTTTCTTTCTTCTCTTCTCTTTCTTTCTTTCTTTCTCTCTTTCTTTCTTTTCTCTCTTTCCTTCTTTCTTTTTCTTTATTGGCCAAGTGTAATTGGACTCACAAGCAGTTTGTACAGAATCCCTTCCTTCCTTCCTTCCTTCCTTTCTTCCTTTCTTTCTTTCTCTCTTTCTTTCTTTCTTTCTCCTCTTTCTTTCTTTCTCTCTTTCCTTCTTTCTTTTTCTTTATTGGCCAAGTGTAATTGGACTCACAAGCAGTTTGTACAGAATCCCTTCCTTCCTTTCTTTCTTTCTTTCTTTCTTTCTTTCTTTCTTTCCTTTCTTTCTTTCTTTCTTTCTTTCTTTCTTTCTTTCTCTCTCTTTCTTTCTTTCTCTCTTTCCTTCTTTCTCTCTTTCCTTCTTTCTTTTTCTTTATTGGCCAAGTGTAATTGGACTCACAAGCAGTTTGTACAGAATCCTTTTCTTTCTTTCTTTCTTTCTTTCTTTCTTTCTTTCTTCTTCTTTCTTTCTTTCTTTCTTTCTTTTCTTTCTTTCCCTTCCTTCCATCCTTTCTTTCTCTTCCTTTCCCTCTTCCTTCCTTCCTCTCTCTCTTTCCTTCTCTTCCTCTTCCTCTTTTTTTCCTTTCCATCTTTCACGACAGTCCCCAGCCCCCCACAATTCGGACCCCACATTGTCCCTAGTGCCCCTTGGCAAGGGGACTGATCCTCCCCCTCGTTTGCTCCGCACCTTCCTTCACTTCGAACGGTCCATTCTGCCAGCAGTTGTATCTTGAGGACTAGCTCCGCTTGCAGGTTTTCCTCAAACCCCTTGGCACGTCCCCTTCCCTGAACGGAAATCGTACGGCGTCCTCAACTTATAACCGTTTGTTTAGTGACCGTTTGAAGTTAAACACGGCCTGGGGGGTAGGGGGGCGGGGTGGGAGAAAGGGACTTACGACCGTTGTTGACACCTACGACTCGGATTTATGACGGTCGTGTCTTTCGCTCACGTGACACCCACCCCCTTTGGCGACCTACCTCCTCGCGGGTCAAAGGGGAAGGCGAGTCGAAGGCGATTCACTTAGCAACGGTGGCCCCCCAAGGTTGTAAAATGGGGCGAAACGCACTTAACTGAGGCTTTGTTTAGCAACAGAAGTTCTGGGTTCGATTTCTGCCGTAAGTCAAGGATGTTATATCTGTATTGGGCAAGGAGAGCTGGAGAGAGCCAAGATTTGCCGCTTTATTTTTTACTTTGGGCGGCTTTAAAAAATTCCGGGAATTCTGTTTATCGCACTTCGTTTATATCGGTGGGGGGGGGGAATCTAATTGGATGTGATAAAGTTGTGCTCTGGCTGTTATTTTGGGGGGATACAAGTTTTCTTCCGAAAATCAAATTTGGTCAAATAATCAGGGAAATCCCTCTAGGACAGGGTCTTCCAACTTGGCCCTTTTATGACTGGTGGGATTTCAACTCCCAGAATTCCTCAGTCGCCATTTTGATAAAACTGCGGACTTGGATCCAGACCAGGGGGGTCTTTGAACTAGGCCCTTTTATGACTGGTGGACTTCAACTCCCAGAATTCCTCAGTCGGCCATTTTGATAAAAACTGCGGACTTGGATCCAGACCAGGGGGGTCTTTGAACTAGGCCCTTTTATGACTGGTGGACTTCAACTCCCAGAATTCCTCAGTCGGCCATTTTGATAAAACTGCGGACTTGGATCCAGACCAGGGGGGTCTTCGAACTAGGCCCTTTTATGACTGGTGGACTTCAACTCCCAGAATTCCTCAGTCAGCCATTTTGATGAACCTGCGGGCTTGGATCCAGACCAGGGGGTCATCGGCCCTTTTATGACTGGTGGACTTCAACTCCCAGAATTCCTCAGCCGGCCCATTTTGATAAAACTGTGGACTTGGATCCAGACCAGGGGGTCTTCGAACTAGGCCCTTTTATGACTGGTGGACTTCAACTCCCAGAATTCCTCAGCTGGCCATTTTGATGAACCTGTAGGCTTGGATCCAGACAAAGGGAGGGGGGGTCTTCGAACTTGGCCCTTTTATGACTGGTGGACTTCAACTCCCAGAATTCCTCAGCCGGCCATTTTGATAAAACTGCGGACTTGGATCCAGACCAGGGGGGTCTTTGAACTAGGCCCTTTTATGACTGGTGGACTTCAACTCCCAGAATTCCTCAGTCGGCCATTTTGATAAAACTGCGGACTTGGATCCAGACCAGGGGGGTCTTTGAACTAGGCCCTTTTATGACTGGTGGACTTCAACTCCCAGAATTCCTCAGTCAGCCATTTTGATGAACCTGCGGGCTTGGATCCAGACCAGGGGTCATCGGCCCTTTTATGACTGGTGGACTTCAACTCCCAGAATTCCTCAGCCGGCCATTTTGATAAAACTGAGGGCTTGGATCCAGACCAGGGGGTCATCAGCCCTTTTATGACTGGTGGACTTCAACTCCCAGAATTCCTCAGCCGGCCATTTTGATAAACTGTGGACTTGGATCCAGACCAGGGGGGTCTTCGAACTAGGCCCTTTTATGACTGGTGGACTTCAACTCCCAGAATTCCTCAGCCGGCCATTTTGATGAACCTGTAGGCTTGGATCCAGACAAAGGGAGGGGGGGTCTTCGAACTTGGCCCTTTTATGACTGGTGGACAACTCCAGAATTACTCAGCCAACGTGCCTGGCTGAGGAATTCTGGGAGTTGAAGTTCACCAGTCATAAAAGGGCCAAGTCTGAAGACTCCTGCTCTAGGAAAACCCAAATTTCACTCAAATTACTTGATGTAATGCAATATTTTTGGAAGCAAAGAAGAGCTGGGGGGGTTGCCAGCTTCACTCAAGCTGAAGGGATAACTTGCCATTTTGAAGCCGAATGGACTTCCAGAATCCCTCAGCTAGCCATGCTTTAAGAGGGATGGACTTCCACTCCCAGAATCCCCCAACCGTAATGCTTTGAGAGGGATGGACTTCCACTCCCAGAATCCCCCAACCGTAATGCTTTGAGAGGGATGGACTTCCACTCCCAGAATCCCCCAGCCGTAATGCTTTGAGAGGGATGGACTTCCACTCCCAGAATCCCCCAGCCGGCATGCTTTAAGAGGGGAGGACTTCCACTCCCAGAATCCCCCAGCTGGCATGCGTTAAGAGGGAAGACTTCCAACTCCTAGAATCTCCCAGCCGTAATGCTTTGAGAGGGATGGACTTCATTCCCAGAATCCCCCAGCCATAATGCTTTAAGAGGGGAAGACTTCCACTCCAAGAATCCCCCAGCTGGCATGCATTAAGAGGGAAGACTTCCAACTCCCAGAATCTCCCAGCCGTAATGCTTTGAGAGGGATGGACTTCAATTCCCAGAATCCCCCAGCCATAATGCTTTAAGAGGGGAAGACTTCCACTCCAAGAATCCCCAGCTGGCATGCATTAAGAGGGAAGACTTCCAACTCCCAGAATCTCCCAGCCGTAATGCTTTGAGAGGGATGGACTTCAAGTCCCAGAATCCCCCAGCCATAATGCTTTAAGAGGGGGAAGACTTCCACTCCAAGAATCCCCAGCTGGCATGCATTAAGAGGGAAGACTTCCAACTCCCAGAATCTCCCAGCCGTAATGCTTTGAGAGGGATGGACTTCAAGTCCCAGAATCCCCCAGCCATAATGCTTTAAGAGGGGAGGACTTCCACTCCCAGAATCCCCTAGCTGGCATGCATTAAGAGGGAAGACTTCCAACTCCCAGAATCCCCTAGCCATAATGCTTTGAGAGAGATGGACTTCAAGTCCCAGAATCCCCCAGCCATAATGCTTTAAGAGGGAGGACTTCAACTCCCAGAATTCTTAAAGCATGCTGGTTGGGGGAATTCTGGGACTTGAAGTCCACCTCTCTTAATAGTCCTAAGCTGGAGAAACACAGACCCACAAATAATTAGATTTTTTTTAAAAATCCTCCCTACTTTCTTGTTTCAGGCCCATTTAACTCTGTGTGTGTGTGTGTGTGTGTGTGTGTTTGTGTGTTTGTGTGTGTACACTAGAGAAGAGACTTCCATTTCCCCATTCTTAAATCCTCAGAAATGGGTGTGTGGGGGGGAGGCCTTCCAATGTCTTTCCCCCCATTTTATGCAACCTTGGTCTGTTTGCAAGCCATCGGGCGACGCGGTCAACAAACCACGTTCCCCTGACCTGCACAATCGGAAGCCGGTTGTGTGCCGCCCATTAGGCAGCGTTGCCCCGAGGAGATTTTTCTGGGTTGAAAGAAAGTTCTGCACTCTGCTCCGGGCTGGGTGACGTCTATCTTTGACCCACTTTGGGACCTGGATGCGAGTGACGAGCCGGCAACAAGCCGCCTTGAGCGAAGCTGGCTTTGAACTGTAGATGAGCTGTGTGTGTGTGTGTATGTATATATATATCTATATCTATCTATCTATCTATCTATCTATCTATCTATCTATCTATCTATCTATTACTTATCTATCTATCTCTCTATTACTTATCTCTCTATCTATCACTTATCTATCTGTCTATCTTCTCTCTCTCTCTCTCTCTTCTCTCTCTCTCTCCTCCTCTCTCTCTCTCTCTCTCTATATATATATATATATATATATATATATATATTACTTATCTCTCTATCTATCACTTCTCTCTCTCTCTCTCTCTCTCTATATATATATATATATACATACATATATATATACACACACACACACACACACACACACACATATATATATATAATATATATGTGTGTGTGTGTGTGTGTGTGTGTATATGTATGTATATATATAAATATATATAGAGAGAGAGAGAGAGAGAAGTGATAGATAGAGAGATAAGTAATATATATATATATATATATATAGAGAGAGAGAGAGAGAGAGAGAGAGAGAAAGAGAGAGAGAGAGAGAGATATAAGTGATAGATAGAGAGATAAGTAATAGAGAGATAGATAGATAAGTAATAGATAGATAGATAGATAGATAGATAGATAGATAGATAGATAGATAGATAGATAGATAGGTGATAGATAAGTAATAGAGAGAGAGAGAGAGATAATAGGATGGGTGGATGATGGGAGGAAGGAAGGAATAGATAGATAGATAGATAGATAGATAGATAGATAGATAGATAGATAGATAGATAGATAGATAGATAGATAGATAAGCTGATAGATAAGTAGTAGAGAGAGAGAGAGATAATAGGATGGGTGGATGATGGAAGGAATAGAAGGATAGATAGATGAAGGAAGGAATAGATAGATAGATAGATAGATAGATAGATAGATAGATAGATAGATAGATAGATAGATAGATAGATAGATAGATATAGATAGATAGAGGATGGGTGGGATAGAGAATGGAAGGAAGGAAGATACAGATAGATGATAGGTAGGTAGAGAGATAATGATGGATGGATTAAATAGGTGATAGAATAGATAGACTGGATGGATGGATAGATAGATAGATAGATAGATAGATAGATAGATAGATAGATGATAGATAGATAGATAGATTGATTGATTTTATTTTCCAAACTTAGTTAATCCTTGGCATGATCAAAAGGCATTCTGGAATGGTGGACCTTACAGAATTACCCGTTTAACAAGAGCCGGAAGGGACCCTTGGAGGTCATCTAGTCCGACCCCCTCCATCAGGAGACCCTTAACAGAATACCAGAGTTGGAAGGGACCTTGGAGGTCATCTAGTCCAACCCCCTCAAACAGGAGACCCTTAACAGAAGACCAGAGTTGGAAGGGACCTTGGAGGTCATCTAGTCCAACCCCCTCAAACAGGAGACCCTTTACAGAATACCAGAGTTGGAAGGGACCTTGGAGGTCATCTAGTCCAACCCCCTCAAACAGGAGACCCTTTACAGAATACCAGAGTTGGAAGGGACCTTGGAGGTCATCTAGTCCAACCCCCTCAAACAGGAGACCCTTAACAGAATAACAGGATACCAGAGTTGGAAGGGACCTTGGAGGTCATCCAGTCCAACCCCCTCAAGCAGGAGACCCTTATGGAATACCAGAGTTGGAAGGGACCTTGGAGGTCATCTAGTCCAACCCCCTCCTCAAGCAGGAGACCCTTATGGAATACCAGAGTTGGAAGGGACCTTGGAGGTCATCTAGTCCAACCCCCTCCTCAAGCAGGAGACCCTTATGGAATACCAGAGTTGGAAGGGACCTTGGAGGTCATCTAGTCCGACCCCCTCCATCAGGAGACCCTTAACAGAATACCAGAGTTGGAAGGGACCTTGGAGGTCATCTAGTCCAACCCACCCACCTCCTTTGGCGGTCGCCTAGTCCTGCTCAAGCAGGAGACTCTTTACAAAACAGGAAGGAGAAGGGCTTGTGAGCGGCGTTTGGGAAACGACCGGCAGTCCTCGCCTTACGACGGTTCGTTTAGTGACCGGCTGAACTTGGCACGGGCCGGAACGAAGGAGCTGAGGGCTCTTTTTGTCACCCTTAAGACCGTCTCTCGCGCCGGAGGAGCCTTGCGGCGTCCCCAGTGTCAGGGGATTAAAATTCAGAGGCTGGGCCGACTTGACTCGTATTTATGACGGCCGCCGCCTCCCGGCGTCCCCCTTTGGCGACCGTCTTTGGACGAGCCAGATTGGAAGCCAGATTCACGTTAATGGCCGGGTTCTTCTTGACGAAGACGTGGTCTGCCGTGTTTCACTTAAGGACGGTGGGAAGGGAGGTCATCCAACAGGGGCAGGACGCGCTGAACCGCTGCCTCGCCTAGCAACGGAAAGGCTGGGATCCGTTGTAGTCATAAGTGGAGGAATGCCTCCGTTTGACCTCCTTCTCCTCGTCCTCTTTGACTCCTCGTCTTCCTCTTCTTCCTCCTCCTCATCTCCTTCTCGTTCTCCTCTTCCTCCTCTCCTCCTCTTCCTCTTCTTCTTCCTCTTCATCTCCTTCTCTTCCTCCTCTCCTCCTCTTCCTCCTCTTCATCTCCTCGTTCTCCTCTTCTTCCTCTCCTCCTCTTCCTCCTCTCCTCGTCTTCCTCTTCTCCTGCTTCTCCTCCTCCTCCTCCTTCTCTTCATCTCCTTCTCCTTCTTCTCTTTCTTTTCCTCTCCTCCTCCTTCTTGTCTTCTCCTTCTCCTCCTTCTCGGCTTCGTCTCCTTCTCGTCCTCTGCTTCCGCTCTTCCTCCTTCTCCTCTTTGTCTCCTCCTCCTCTTCATCTCCTTGTCTTCATCTCCTTCTCGTCCTCCTCTTCCTCTCCTCCTTCCTCCACTTCCTCCTTCCTCCCACTCCTCCTCCTCTCCCGTCTGGCACTGATGTTACCTCGTTTGACCTTGAAAGGTCTACAACTAGTTGAGAGAGCAGCAGGCAGCCTACAATCTCCTTCCTCCTCCTCCTCCTCCTTCTCCTCCTCCTCTTCCTCCTCTTCATCTCCTTCTCGTTCTCCTCCTCCTCTTCTTCCTCTCCTTCTCTTCCTCCTCTCCTCCTCTTCCTCCTCTCCTCCTCTTCCTCCTCTCCTCCTCTTCCTCTCCTTCTCCTCCTCCTGCTCTTCTTCTCGTTCTCCTCCTCCTCCTCCTCGTTTCCTCCTTCTCTCCCTCGACCTCTTTCTTCCTCTTCCTCCTCCTCCTCCTCCTCTCCTCTGCACTCTCCCTACCCTTCTTCCAGTGATGATGTTCCCTAGTTGGGTCAAGAAACGTCTGCATGAAAAGCACCCAGCTCAGAGAGCATCAAGGAACCCCCCCAGTCCTTCCTCCTCCTCCTCCTCCTCTTCTTCCTCCTCCTCCTCCTCCTCCTCCTCCTCCTCCTCCTCCTCCTCCTCCTCCTCCTCCTCCTCCTCTCTGCACTCTCCCTACCCTTCTTCCAGTGATGATGTTCCCTAGTTGGGTCAAGAAACGTCTGCATGAAAAGCACCCAGCTCAGAGAGCATCAAGGAACCCCCCAGTCCTTCCTCCTCCTCCTCCTCCTCTTCCTCCTCCTCCTCTTCCTCCTCCTCCTCCTCTCTGCACTCTCCCTACCCTTCTTCCAGTGATGATGTTCCCTAGTTGGGTCAAGAAACGTCTGCATGAAAAGCACCCAGCTCAGAGAGCATCAAGGAACCCCCCCCCCAGTCCTTCCTCCTCTTCCTCCTCCTCCTCCTCCTCCTCCTTTGATAAACGTTTGGGGCAAACGTGGTTTTCTACTTGGAAGCAAACATCTAAGGCCCGTTCTGACATGCATGTCATGGAAACGGGACCTTTGGGGGGTGGGGGGGAGAGGAGAAATGAATATCGAAAGTCACACCCACCCCCCCATAGTCACCCCGGCCTTTGGCTTCCCAGGATGGCGGACTTCTCTTCCCAAAGTCCGGAGAAACTTCCCCAAGCCCACCACCAAACACAACCCGGAGATGAAAGAGAGTTGTGTTCGTGGTCTTCCAGCCGTCCTCGCTCTCTCTCGCCGCGAAACGTGGCCTTCTAACCGCGCCGTTTCCGGCTCTTTTTTTTTTTATCTTTTTGTGTTGCCGAAGCAGGAGAGGTGAAGGCATCTGCCGAGGTTCCGTCATCAGATGAGCCAGCTACCCTTCCACCCAGCCCAGAGAAGAAGACCAAGGTGAGTTTCCTTCTCTCGCGTTTACGGCTTCCGACGTGCTTGATTTCCACCACCACCACCACCCCGATCCTGCTTCTTCTAAGCTAACATTTAAGGTCTGTTCTCTGAGCTGAAGGTTTGGGAGAAGGAAGACCCTCGCGAAACCGGGTGAGCAGCGTTTCTCCAGCTCGGTGGACCGAAGGTGTCTGGACCTCAACTCCAACCCTGGCTGGGGATTCCACCCTGGGAGTTGAAGTCCGTACAGCTTCCAGCTGCCCCAGTGAAGAAACACGGAGCTAGGTTCACCGCTTTGAGGTGGACATCCATAATTGGTTAGCTTGAAGGCGTAGGGACCATTGAAGGTGTAGGGACAATTCCATATTTGGTCCATCCCTCTTCATCTCCATTAAAAGATGGATGGACCCACCTGCCAGAATTGAGAAAACCTGCTGTACTTTCATGGCTTTGAGGTGGACATCCATAACTTGGTACCATAGCTTGAAAGTGTAGGGATCATATAAGGTGTATGGACCAAGTCCGTATTTGGTCCATCCCTCTTCCTCTCCATTAAAAGATGGGTGGACCCACCTGCCAGAGTTGAGGAAATCTGCTCCAAGTCCAGGGCCTTGAGGTCGACATCCATACCTTTGATGGGTTGAAGGTAGAGGGACCATTGAAGATGTAGGGGCCAAGTCCATATTTGGTCCATTCTTCTTCATCTCCATTAAAAGATGGATGGATCCACCTGCCAGAGTTGAGAAAACCTGCTGTAAGTTCATGGCTTTGAGGTGGACATCCATACCTTTGATGGGTTGAAGGTAGAGGGACCATTGAAGATGTAGGGACCAAGTCCATATTTGGTCCATCCTTCTTCATCTCCATTAAAAGATGGATCGATCCACCTGCCAGAGTTGAGAAAACCTGCTGTAAGTTCATGGCTTTGAGGTGGACATCCATAACTTTGTACCATAGCTTGAAGGTGTAGGGACCAAGTCCATATTTGGTCCATTCTTCTTCATCTCCATTAAAAGATGGATGGATCCACCTGCCAGAGTTGAGAAAACCTGCTGTAAGTTCATGGCTTTGAGGTGGACATCCATACCTTTGATGGGTTGAATGTAGAGGGACCATTGAAGGTGTAGGGACCAAGTCCATATTTGGTCCATTCTTCTTCATCTCCATTAAAAGATGGATCGATCCACCTGCCAGAGTTGAGAAAACCTGCTTAGGTTCATTGCTTTGAGGTGGACATCCATAACCTGGTACCATCACTTGAAGGTGTAGGGACCATTGAAGATGTAGGGATCAAGTCCATATTTGGTCCATCCCTCTTCCTTTCCATTAAAAGATGGATGGATCCACCTGCCAGAGTTGAGAAAACTTGCTGTAAGTTCATGGCTTTGAGGTGGACATCCATAACTTGGTACCTTAGCTTGAAGGTGTAGGGACCATTGAAGGTGTAGGGACCAAGTCCATATTTGGTCCATCCTTCTTCATCTCCATGAAAAGATGGGTGGATCCACCTGCCAGGCTTGAGAGAAACCTGCTGGAAGTTCGCGGCTTTGAGGTGGGCATCCATACCTTGATAGTTTGAAGATGGAAGGACCACGTATGGACAATTGAAGGTGACCATCCCTCTTCATCTGCGTTAAAGATATATGGACTTACCTGCCAGTGTTAAATGCTCCATGCTCTTCTTCCTCCTCCTCCTCCTCCTCTAGCACTGATATTGTTCCGTAGTTGGGTCATGAAACGTCTGCAAGGAAACCACCCAGCTCAGAGGGCACCAAGGACCCCACAGTCCTTCCTCCTCCTCCTCCTCCTCTCCTCTCCTCTTCTAGCCCTGATGACGTTCCCTAGTTGGGTCATGAAATGTCTGCAAGGAAACCACCCAGCTCAGAGAGCACCAGGGACCCCACAGTCCAAACTTTCTTTCTTTCTTTCTTTCTTTCTTTCTTTCTTTCTTTCTTTCTTTCTTTCTTTCTTTCTTTCTTTCTTTCTTTCTTTCATTCTTTTCCTCCTCCTCCTCCTTTCTAGTCCTGATGACGTTGCTTAGTTGGGTCGTGAGACGTCTGCAAGGAAACCACCCAGCTCAGAGGGCACCAGGGACCCCACAGTCCAATCTTTCTTTCTTTCTTTCTTTCTTTCTTTCTTTCTTTCTTTCTTTCTTTCTTTCTTTCTTTCTTTCTTTCTTTCTTTCTTTCTTTCTTTTCCTCCTCCTCCTCCTTTCTAGTCCTGATGATGTTCCTTAGTTGGGTCGTGAGACGTCTGCAAGGAAACCACCCAGCTCAGAGAGCACCAGGGACCCCACAGTCCTTCCTCCTCCTCCTCTTCCTTCTCCTCCTCCTCCTCCTCCTCCTCTTCCTCCTCCTCCTCCTCTTCCTCCTCCTCCTCATCCCTTCTAGCTCTGATGACGTTCCCTAGTTGGGTCACGAGACGTCTGCAATTGGAATTACAGGGATTGGGGTCTTCGTCCCCTCGTTCCCTCCATCCTTTCCCACCTCTCTTCCCTTCAAAGGGCCCGATCCTCCCAGTTATTTGGGTCGATTCGACGCTTCTCCCTTTGAGCTCAGAGAACAGAGTCCTGCCGTTATTATTATTATTATTATTATTATTATTATTATTATTATTATTATTATTGTTGTTGTTGTTATCATTATTTTTTCTTCTGAATTGACTTGAGTTGCGCCCGTTTTTATATGTTTGGCCTTCCGTTGACAACGCTCGGCTTGTTCTTTCTTTTTTTTTCTGTCCCGTTTCGTTCTTCTTCTTCTTCTCTCTCTCTCTCTCTCTCTCTCTCTCTCTCTCTCTCTCTCTCTCTCTCTCTCTCTCTCTCTCTCTCTTTCTTTCTTTCTCTCTTGTCTCTTTGTTTTTCTGTTGCGCTGGGCTGCATGTTTCTCCCGTCCAGCCGTTGGCCACCGCGGGGGCCAAGCCCGCCGCTCCAGCGAAATCGAAGCCCGGGACGGCCGGTGCCCCTCCGGCTAAGCGTCCGGCTTCGGCCACGCTGGGCGCCAACAAAAAGACCACCGCACCGGCCGCCGCCGGTCCCGCCACCTCGGCGCCCGCTCCTAAACGCCCGTCGTCCGGCCTGGCTCGGCCGTCCACCTTAACCCCCCGGGAGCTTAAACCCAAGGTAAGAAAGACTCGGAACGCCATCTGGGAACGGCGCGGAGAAAACGTGGACGGGGGTCCGGAGGAGTTAAAAGACAATCGGGACGGCAGGCCGGGAAGGATTGGTGAGACTCGGCGAAGCGATGGAGCCGAGAAAAAAAGAGAAAGAGGCAGCCGAGGCGAAAGAGAAGAGGCGAGATACTTCCCCCCCCCTTAGTTTCTCCGGCTGCAAAAAAAGAGCGCTTGAACAGCCCGGGGGTGGACTAGAAGTCCTCCAGGGTCCCCTTCCGACGCTCTTTTATTTCTCGGATGCGGGAAAGACCTTGGGGGGGAAGCGAAGGGACGCCGCGTAGGGACCGGTCAGATAAGAGACCGCCGATCCCGCTGCTCTACAACGGGCGGGGAAAGCAACTCGGGAGATACTCCTCGCCCCCTTAGTTTCTCCGGCTGCAAAGAAAGAGCGCTTGCACAGCCTGGGGGTGGACTACAAGACCTCCAGGGTCTCCTTCCGACCCTCTCCTTCCAGGAGGCGGGAAAGACCCACCCCCCGGAAGTCCGGAACGTGGGAATTTGTGACCCCGCGAGGCAGGGGATAACGTCCCACGTGCGGATCGAACGCCTTTTGCCCTTCTGGATCCCTCGGAGGAACGTCTGGTGCGGATCCCGGGAATCTTGACGGGATTCCTCCTCCTCCTCTTCCTAGGGGACCGACGGGAAGATCCCGGAGAAGAAGATCTCCCCTTCCAAGACCCCCTCGGCCCCTCGGCCCAGCGGGAAGACCGCCACCCCAGGAGGCTCCAGGCCGGCGACGTCACCCAGCCCGAGGACCGCCACGGCCGCCGGCGCTTTGGCCCCCAAGAAGCCCTCTGGTGAGTAGTTGCTGCTGGGAGTGGGGCATCCTGGGAGATTTGGGGAAGGGGGGGGCTTCTGGGGCTGGGGGGAGGTGGGGGCTTTGGGAGGGCGAAGAAACTGCCCGGAGCGTTGAGAGGGGTGGGGGGGGGCGTCTCCGGTTGTCCGTCTTGGTCCCACCAGATTCCGGAATGGAGGGAGGTGAAGTGAGGGAGGGTGAAACACACACAGAGAGAATAGAATAGAATAGAATAGAATAGAATAGAATAGAATAGAATAGAATAGAATAGAATAGAATAGAATAGAATAGAATAGAATAGAATAGAATAGAATAGAATAGAATAGAATAGAAAATAGGAATGAAGAATAGAATTATAATAGAATAGAATATAGGAATGAAGAATAGAATAGAATAGAATAGAATAGAATAGAATAGAATAGAATAGAATAGAATAGAATAGAATAGAATAGAATAGAATAGAATAGAAAATAGGAATGAAGAATAGAATTATAATAGAATAGAATATAGGAATGAAGAATAGAATAGAATAGAATAGAATAGAATAGAATAGAATAGAATAGAATAGAATAGAATAGAAAATAGGAATGAAGAATAGAATTATAATAGAATAGAATATAGGAATGAAGAATAGAATAGAATAGAATAGAATAGAATAGAATAGAATAGAATAGAATAGAATAGAATAGAATAGAATAGAAAATAGGAATGAAGAATAGAATTATAATAGAATAGAATATAGGAATGAAGAATAGAATAGAATAGAATAGAATAGAATAGAATAGAATAGAATAGAATAGAAAATAGGAATGAAGAATAGAATTATAATAGAATAGAATATAGGAATGAAGAATAGAATAGAATAGAATAGAATAGAATAGAATAGAATAGAATAGAATAGAATAGAATAGAATAGAATTATAATAGAATAGAATATAGGAATGAAGAATAGAATAGAATAGAATAGAATAGAATAGAATAGAATAGAATAGAATAAGGAATAGAATAGAATAGAATAGAATAGAATAGAATAGAATAGAATAGAATAGAATAGAATAGAATAGAATAGAATAGAATAGAAAATAGGAATGAAGAATAGAATTATAATAGAATAGAATATAGTTAGTTAGTTAGTTAGTTAGTTAGTTAGTTAGTTACATTTATATACCGCCCTATTCCCTGAGGACTCAGGGCGGTTTACAGGAAATTAAAAAATCCACCATACAAAAGTTAAAAAACCAAATTAAAAAATATTAAATTGACCCTGTATACTTAAAACCCCAATTAAAAATTTCTCCTCAGCCTGGGCCTGAGAGCTCAAAGAGCCAGGTCTTCAGGCCCCGGCGGAATGATCGGAGGTCGGGGGCAGTCCTCAGCTCCACCGGCAGCTGGTTCCAGAGGGCAGGCGCTAGGAATGAAGAATAGAATAGAATAGAATAGAATAGAATAGAATAGAATAGAATAGAATAGAATAGAAAATAGGAATGAAGAATAGAATTATAATAGAATAGAATATAGGAATGAAGAATAGAATAGAATAGAATAGAATAGAATAGAATAGAATAGAATAGAATAGAATAGAATAGAATAGAATAGAATAGAATAGAATAGAAAATAGGAATGAAGAATAGAATTATAATAGAATAGAATATAGGAATGAAGAATAGAATAGAATAGAATAGAATAGAATAGAATAGAATAGAATAGAATAGAATAGAATAGAATAGAATAGAATAGAATAGAAAATATGCAATAGAATAGAATAAATAGAATAGAACAGAACAGAACAGAATAGAATAGAATAGAATAGAATAGAAAATAGGAATGAAGAATAGAATAGAATAGAATAGAAAATATGCAATAGAATAGAATAAATAGAATAGAACAGAACA
This sequence comes from Vipera latastei, assembly GCA_024294585.1. Lineage (NCBI taxonomy): Eukaryota > Metazoa > Chordata > Lepidosauria > Squamata > Viperidae > Vipera > Vipera latastei. The sequence goes on from CM044371.1 coordinate 2,649,715, forward strand.
GAACAGAACAGAATAGAATAGAATAGAAAATATGCAATAGAATAGAATAAATAGAATAGAACAGAACAGAACAGAATAGAATAGAATAGAATAGAAAATAGGAATGAAGAATAGAATAGAATAGAAAATATGCAATAGAATAGAATAAATAGAATAGAACAGAACAGAACAGAATAGAATAGAATAGAATAGAATAGAAAATATGCAATAGAATAGAATAAATAGAATAGAACAGAACAGAACAGAACAGAATAGAATAGAAAATATGCAATAGAATAGAATAAATAGAACAGAACAGAACAGAACAGAACAGAATAGAATAGAATAGAATAGAATAATAAAGTCAAAGAAAGTCAAATAAAATAAAAGAAACAAAATAATAAAATAAAACAATTCAATTAAGTAAAATAGTAAATAAGTGAAATAAAAATAAAATAAGTTAAATTAAATGATAAATGAAATAAAATAATAAAAAACAATGAAATAAAATAAAATAGTAAATAAAACAAATAAAATAATAAATAAAGTAAAGTAATAGCCAAAAAAAATAATGAAATAAAACAAAAGAACAAAATGAATAAAATAGAAGACAATAGAATAAAAAAATAATAATCAAGTAAAATAAAACAAGGTAAATAAAAGAAATAAAATAATAAAATAAAATATTTCAGTTAAATAATAAATAAAATAAAATAATAAAAAATAATAAAATAAAATAAAATAAATTAATAGCCTAAAAAAAATAATAAAGTAAAGTAAAGTAGAATAGAATAGAATAGAATAGAATAGAATAGAATAGAATAGAATAGAATAGAAAATAATAAAGTCAAATGAAACAATAAGGTAAATAAAATAAAATAAAATAAATAACATAATAAAATAAAATAAAATACGTTAAATAATAAATAAAATAAAACAATAAAATAAATAGAATAGAATAATAAAGTGAAATAAACGAAAAGAAAGTCAAAATAAAAGAATAAAGTCAAATCAAATCAAATAAATAAAATAATAAAATAAAATAATTAAGTTTAATAAATAAAATAAAATAAATAAAATTATAAAACAATTAAGTTTAATAAATAAAATAAAATAAATAAAATTATAAAATAAAGTCAAGGCTGCTCATCCAACTGATGTTTGCCTCCTTTGCCTTGGGCAGCCGTCAAGACTGACGTCAAAGCCGTCGACGCGAAGAAGGCCTCGGCAAAGTCACCAACAGGTAATCCCTCTTCTCCAAAAACTCCTTTCTCTTCCCCCCCTCCCCCCGGCGGGACGCGGCTCCCCTTCCTCATCCACCTTCTCCCTTGCAGCCGAGCCGAGCCGTCCCAGGAGCGCCCCGGCGTCCACCACCGCTTCTCCCGCCCCGTTGGGAGCCTCGGCCGGCCGGCCGAAACCAAAAGCCGTCGCCACCAAGCCTCTGGGATCGGCAAGCGTTCCGGCCGAACCCAAGAAGCCATCCCTCTTGGCGTCCAAAGCCCTTCCCAAAACTAGCCTGGGGGCTTCCAAGCCTCCGCGGCCGACCACCAGCGTCTCCGTTCCGGATCTGAAGAACATCCGGTCGAAGATTGGTTCCACGGATAACATCAAACATCAGCCAGGTGGAGGAAAGGTGAGTCCTTCCGCTGTATCTCAAAAAGGGTTGGTTGGTCCAAAGAGACGGGGAAACCTAACCGAGATGCCACCATCCTGGTTTGGAAGCACGGAGGACTAGTTAGTTGGTCCCATGGAGAGAGAAGGACCTCCTAAGTATGGTCGGCTCACCAGAAGGAAACGGATGCCGGGGGGGTTGAGATACCACCACGTCAAGAAGGAGAAGAACCACAACTCCCGGGCGCCTAGTATCTGGGATGACAGCTGAGATCCAGTGGGAGATGATGTTCTTCTTGGTCAAGAGGTTGGGCCTTTTCTTCTTGGTCAAAAGGTTGGGCCCTCTCTTGCTCAAGATGTTGGGCCTTTGCTTCTTGGTCAAGAGGTTGGGCCTTCTCTTCTTGGTCAAGAGGTTGGGCCTTCTCTTGGTCAAGAGTTGGGCCTTCTCTTGGTCAAGAGTTGGGCCTTCTCTTCTTGGTCAAGAGGTTGGGCCTTTTCTTCTTGGTCAAGAGGTTGGGCCTTCTCTTCTTGGTCAAGAGGTTGGGCCTTCTCTTCTTGGTCAAGAGGTTGGGTCTTCTCTTGGTCAAGAGGTTGGGCCTTCTCTTCTTGGTCAAGAGGTTGGGCCTTCGCTTCTTGGTCAAGAGGTTGGACCTTTGCTTCTTGGTCAAGAAGTAGGGCCTTCTCTTGGTCAAGAGGTTGGGCCTTCTCTTCTTGGTCAAGAGGTTGGGCCTTTTCTTCTTGGTCAAGAGGTTGGGCCCTCTCTTCTTGCTCAAGATGTTGGGCCTTCGCTTCTTGGTCAAGAGGTTGGGCCTTCTCTTCTTGGTCAAGAGGTTGGGCCTTTGCTCCTTGGTCAAGAGGTTGGACCTTCGCTTCTTGGTCAAGAAGTAGGGCCTTCTCTTGGTCAAGAGTTGGGCCTTCTCTTCTTGGTCAAGAGGTTGGCCCTTTTCTTCTTGGTCAAAAGGTTGGGCCCTCTCTTGCTCAAGATGTTGGGCCTTTGCTTCTTGGTCAAGAGGTTGGGCCTTCTCTTCTTGGTCAAGAGGTTGGGCCTTCTCTTGGTCAAGAGTTGGGCCTTCTCTTCTTGGTCAAGAAGTAGGGCCTTCTCTTGGTCAAGAGTTGGGCCTTCTCTTCTTGGTCAAGAGGTTGGCCCTTTTCTTCTTGGTCAAGAGGTTGGGCCCTCTCTTCTTGCTCAAGATGTTGGGCCTTCGCTTCTTGGTCAAGAGGTTGGGCCTTCTTGGTCAAGAGGTTGGGCCTTCTCTTCTTGGTCAAGAGGTTGGGCCTTTTCTTCTTGGTCAAGACGTTGGGTCTTCTCTTGGTCAAGATGTTGGGCCTCTTCTTGGTCAAGAGGTTGGGCCTTGATGTCTTGGTCAAGAGGTTGAGCCTTCTCTTCTTGGTGAACAGGTTGGGCCTTCTCTTCTTGGTGAACAGGTTGGGCCTTCGCTTCTTGGTCAAGATGTTGGACCTTTGCTTCTTGGTTAAGAGGTTGGACCTTCTCTTCTTGGTCAAGAGGTTGGGCCTTTGCTTCTTAGTCAAGAGGTTGGGCCTGCTTAGTCAAGAGATTGGGCCTTCTCTTCTTGGTCAAGAGATTGGGCCTTCTTGGTCAAGAGTTTGGGCCTTCTCTTCTTGGTCAAGAGTTTGGGCCCCCTCTTCTTGGTCAAGAGGTTGGGCCTTCTGTTCTTAATCAACAGGTTGGGCCTGTTGGTCAAGACATTCGGCCTTCACTTCTTGGTTAAGAGGTTGGGCCTTCTCTTAGTCAAGATGTTGGCCTTCTCGGTCAAGATGTTGGCCTTCTCTTCTTGGTCAACAGGTTGGGCCTTCGCTTCTTGCTCAAGAGGTTGGGCCTTCTTGGTCAAGAGGTTGGGCCTTCTTGGTCAAGAGTTTGGGTCTTCTGGGTCAAGAGGTTGGTCAAGAGGATTGGGAAAGTCCTGGTGGACTCCAGACACACATCCGTGGAGTTTTCCTGCGGTGATAAGGAAGGGGTTGATCCCAACGGCGGTGGGAGATGTTCCTTTTGACTTCTCAGGCTAGCTGAGACCCCAGGACGTTCGTCGAAGACCCCCTTTTTGCAGATGAACCCAGAGCTGGGTTTGAGAACCACACCACCAACCCCGGAGGTCCCGGTAAAAGAGAATCGTTGCAACTCAGGGTCAAACTTTGGGGGTTCCCCGGGACTCTCTGAGCTGGTTGGTTTCCTTGCAGATGTTTCGTAACCCAACTGGGGAACGTCATCAATGCCGGAAGCTAGAACCTTGCTCCCATCTAGCCCTGATGACGTTCCCTAGTTGGGTCATGAAAGGTCTACCAGGAAACCACCCAGCTCAGAGAGCACCAAGGACCCCACAGTCCTCCTCCTCCTCCTCCACCACTCCTTCCTTCCTTCCTTCCTTCCTTCCTCTTTCTAGCACTGATGATGTTCCCTAGTTGGGTCATGAAACGTCTGCAAGGAAACCACCCAGCTCAGAGTCCTTCCTTCCTTCCTTCCTTCCTTCCTTCCTTCCTTCCTTCCTTCCTTCCTCCCTCCCTCCCTCCCTCCCTTCCTTCCTTCCTTCCTTCCTTCCTTCCTTCCTTCCTTCCTTCCTTCCTTCCTCCTCCTTCTAGCCCTGATGACATTCCCTAGTTAGGTCATGAAACGTCTGCAAGGAAACCACCCAGCTCAGAGTCCTTCCTTCCTTCCTTCCTTCCTTCCTTCCTTCCTTCCTTCCTTCCTTCCTTCCTTCCTTCCTTCCTTCCTTCCTTCCTTCCTTCCTTCCTTCCTTCCTTCCTCCTCCTTCTAGCCCTGATGACGTTCCCTAGTTAGGTCATGAAACGTCTGCAAGGAAACCACCCAGCTCAGAGTCCTTCCTTCCTTCCTTCCTTCCTTCCTCCCTCCCTCCCTCCCTCCCTCCCTTCCTTCCTTCCTTCCTTCCTTCCTTCCTTCCTTCCTTCCTCCTCCTTCTAGCCCTGATGACGTTCCCTAGTTAGGTCACAAAAGGTCTGCAAGGAAACCACCCAGCTCAGAGTCCTTCCTTCCTTTCCTTTCCTTCCTTCCTTCCTTCCTTCCTTCCTTCCTTCCTTCCTTCCTTCCTTCCTTCCTTCCAAAATCCTCACTTCCTTCTAACATCGATGATGTTTCCTACTTGGGTCACAAAACGTCTGCAAGGAAACCACCCAGCTCAGAGTCCTTCCTTCCTTCCTTCCTTCCTTCCTTCCTTCCTTCCTTCCTTCCTTCCTTCCTTCCTTCCTTCCTTCCTTCCTTCCTTCCTTCCTTCCTCCTAGCACTGATAACGTGGTTGGAAACGTGCCGGAGAGATCCCAACCCACTTTTTTTTTCCCCCATCTCAGCCCCTTTGGAAGATGTGTGGACTTCAACTCCCAGAATCCCCTGCAAGCTTGGACAGAGAGCTAAGGAAGTGGGGTTCCCCCCCCCGACTCTTTGAAAAGCCGCCAGCCCAACGAAACCAACATAATAACTAACCAGCGAGGCTAAACCTTCCCCTAAACCCTTCGACCAAACGGTTCTTCCTCTTTTTTCCCGTTCGTTTATGCCAAGTTTCGCTCTGACCGGGTCCAAGTCAGTTTCCTCCAGATTGGCGCGAGAAAAAAAAAAAACTTAAAGCTTATTCGTCCACTTAACGACCGCCAGGGAGCCCGGCTTTTTCTCCGCCGCTAAGCGAGGCGTTTGTTACGGGAGGGTTGCCCCGTTTTACGACCTTCCTTGCCACGCTTGTGAAGCGGGTCCCCGCCGTTGTGCAGTCCCCACGGTCGTTCAGTGACTTGGGATTTCGCCGGTCCGAAGGTCGCAAAAGGGGGAATCGCCTGACCCCCCCCCCGGGACACTCCGACGGTCGTAAGCAGGAGTCATTTGGCCAAGTGTTCCGAATTTTTGATCACCTGTCCGTGGCTGAAACGGTCGTAAGTGTGGAACGTGGTCCTTGTGGTCGCTTCAAACGCTCACTAAAGGAACCGTTGTCAATCGAGGACCCCCTTGTAGTGGAGAAAAAACGCCCACCCTCCCGAAGTCCTCGGCCTACAGCCGTTCCTTTAGCAACAAGCAGTCCTCACACTTATGACCAGTCCTCACGCTTACGACCCTCGCAGCGTCCTCGGGGCTGAGGTGATCAAAATTCGGGCACCTGGATTGTCTTTTAAGACGGTTTCCAGTTGCGACCTTCAGCGAAGCAACGTCAATGTTGGGTGGGGGGGTGTGCCGGGTTCACTTAACGACCCCTTGATTTGCTTAACGACCGCAGGGGGATTCACGTCAAAAACGTGGGCCCGAGGTGCTAAAAACGGGACTTCTTTCACAACTGTCTTGCTTAGCGACAGAAATGGGGGTTCCCCGTTTCGGTCGTAAATTGAGGACTAGCCGTAATCTCCGTGACGGTGGTGGGGAGATTTTTTTTTAATTTTATTTTATTTTATTTTTGGCAATTCTGATGACCTGAAACCGCCTCCCTTTATCTCCCATTTTAGGCCAAAGTAGAGAAAAAAGGCGAATCCGCCCTGGCTTCCCGAAAACTCGAACTCGGTACCGTGTCCAAACCCCCTACCAATAAATCCACGGTTTCCAAAGAGGGTCTGGCAAAGTCACCCAATGGGAAAGTGAGTCCTGTTTCCGACTTCAGGCGCTTGGGAGGGGAGAGGACACCACCTCCTCCCCTCCCGGATCTTCTTCAACAGGTGGTCCTCAACTTACGACCGTCCACTTAGCGACTGCTTGAAGTTACAACAGCACGGGGGGGAAAAAGCGATTGTGGTTTTTTTTCCCACTTAGCAACCCACCCACCCGCTTCGGTCCCGTGATCCGAATCCCGACGCTCGGCAACCGACTCAGATTTATGACGGTTGCAGCGTCCCGGTGATCCAAATCCCGACGCTTGGCAATCGACTCAGATTTGCGACGATTGTATTGTCCCAATGATCTGAATCCCAAGTCATATTTACCACGGTGGCAGAGTCCCGGTGATCGGAATCCCGACACTTGGCAACCGACTCAGATTTATGACGGTTGCAGCGTCCCGGTGATCGGAATCCCGACTCTTGGCAACCGACTCAGATTTATGACAGTCGCAGCGTCCCGGTGAAGCAGAATCCCAACGCTTGGAAACTGACTCAGATCTGTGACGGTTGCAGCATCCCAGTGATCCAAATCCCGACGCTTGGCAACCGACTCAGATTTATGACGGTTGCAGCGTCTCGGTGATTGGAATCCCGACGCTTGGCAACCGACTCAGATTTATGACGGTTGCAGCATCCCGGTGATGCAGAATCCTGACGCTCGGCAACCGACTCAGATTTACGACGATTGTATTGTCCCAGTGATCTGAATCCCGACTCAGATTTACGACGGTTGCAGCGTCCCGGTGATCCAAATCCCGATGCTCGGCAACCGACTCAGATTTACGACGGTTGCAGCGTCCCGGTGATGCAGAATCCTGACGCTCGGCAACCGACTCAGATTTACGACGATTGTATTGTCCCAGTGATCTGAATCCCGACTCAGATTTACGACGGTTGCAGCGTCCCGGTGATCCAAATCCCGATGCTCGGCAACCGACTCAGATATACGACGGTTCCAGCATCCCAGTGATCTGAATTGGCAACCGATTCATATTTACGACGGTTGCAGAGTCCTGGTGATCCGAATCCCGACGCTTGGCAACCGACTCAGATTTATGACGGTCGCAGCATCCTGGTGATTGGAATCCCGACGCTTGGCAACCGACTCAGATTTACGACGGTTGCAGCGTCCCGGTGATCCAAATCCCAATGCTCGGCAACCGACTCAGATTTACGACGGTTCCAGCATCCCAGTGATCTGAATTGGCAACCGATTCATATTTACGACGGTTGCAGAGTCCTGGTGATCCGAATCCCAATGCTTGGCAACCGACTCATATTTACTACGGTTGCCACATCTCGCTGATTCGAATCCCGATGCTTGGCAGTCGACTCAGATTTACGACGGTTGCCGCGTCCCAGTGATCCAAATCCCGACGCTTGGCAACCGACTCAGATTGACGACGATTCTATTGTCCCAATGATCTGAATCCCGAGTCGTATTTACGACGGTGGCAGAGTCCCGGTGATCCGAATCCCGACGCTTGGCAACCGACTCAGATTTACGACGGTTGCAGCGTCCCGGTGATCCAAATCCCGATGCTCGGCAACCGACTCAGATTTACGACGGTTGCAGCGTCCCGCTGAACCAAAATCCCAGTGCTCGGCAACCGACTCAGATTTACGACGGTTCCAGCATCCCAGTGATCTGAATTGGCAACCGATTCATATTTACGACGGTTGCAGAGTCCTGGTGATCCGAATCCCGACGCTTGGCAACCGACTCAGATTTATGACGGTCGCAGCATCCTGGTGATTGGAATCCCGACGCTTGGCAACCGACTCAGATTTACGACGGTTGCAGCGTCCCGGTGATCCAAATCCCAATGCTCGGCAACCGACTCAGATTTACGATGGTTCCAGCATCCCAGTGATCTGAATTGGCAACCGATTCATATTTACGACGGTTGCAGAGTCCTGGTGATCCGAATCCCAATGCTTGGCAACCGACTCATATTTACTACGGTTGCCACATCCCGGTGATTCGAATACCGATGCTTGGCAGTCGACTCAGATTTACGACGGTTGCCGCGTCCCAGTGATCCAAATCCCGACGCTTGGCAACCGACTCAGATTGACGACGATTCTATTGTCCCAATGATCTGAATCCCGAGTCGTATTTACGACGGTGGCAGAGTCCCGGTGATCCGAATCCCGACGCTTGGCAACCGACTCAGATTTACGACGGTCGCAGCATCCCCAGCCTGTGTGTGTGTGTGTGTGTGTGTGTGTGTGCCGCCATCCCCTTTTGCGACCTTGTGGCCGGCAAAGTCAAATTTGGGGGGGCGGGATGGAAAACCCAGAATTCACTTTTTAACCACTGGGCGACTCATTTAACGACCGAAGCGGTTCGGGGTGAGAAAGGTCGTAAAACGGGGCTGAAAAAAAAATCACTTTGCCCGTTTGTCCCAGCTGGATGTTGCAGCTGATGGCAGGCGAGCTCACGAAGTGGAGCCGAACTCCCTTGACAAGCGTCCCGCTTAGCGACGGGGGAACCGTGGTCGTATGTCGAGGACTACCTGTGTATATCTATATATTTTTTTACTTATTTTTTTTATTTTTTTATTATTCTTTTTACTTTTCTCCTTTGGGTCACTTTCTCTTCCTCTCCGAATTCGTTGCCCCCTCTGGGTCTTCCGCTTCTGCACGCCACTTTCTCTTTCGCGTCTGACGCCGCTCGGCAGGGCGGCCTTCCCGGGGAAGCATGGGTTTCGGAGTCGCGGTCTCGGGGGTTGAGGAGGCGAAGCGGGGGGTGACGCTTCATCGATCGCCGATTGACGAATTTGCAACCGGCGGGAAATTAAAAAAAACCCGGCTTCGGAATCCAGCGTCTGTCTCTTTCTCTCTCAAGATGGCGGCGGGCGGGAGGACTACAACTCCCAGAATTCCCAAGCCGGGATTTCTCCAAGGATTTCACCCCCCCTGGGTCTTAATGCTTGTCGGATTCAAAAAGCAGGAAAAGGCCAACGTTGGCCGGTGTGGAGTCGGGCTTTTGCAGGAAGATCCCTTTTTATTATTATTGTCGTTGTTTTGTAGCTATACTGAAATCCATGAATCCACCCGGATCGAGAGTCCCGATTCCCAAGGATTTCTCAAGGATCCTCATCCCTTGGCCACAAATGGGGAGGGGAGGAAGGGGGGGGCTTTGCAGGACCTCTGCTGCTTTCACTTTTCCTTTGCTAAATCCCTGGCTCTTTCTTTCCTTGCTCTGTCTCTTCCTCCTTCCCTCCTTCCTTCTCTTTTTTCCCCTCTTTCCTTCCTTCCTTCCTTCCTTTTTTCCTCTTCTCTTCCTTCCTCTGTCTCCTCTTCCTCGTTCCTCATCTCCGTCTGGTCACCCCTAACCTCCGGACTCGTTCGGAGGGAGTTGCTAACCGCCTGCTTGTGCTGTGTCTTGTCTGTCCGTCCCTCCGTCTGTCCATCTGGCACAGGGCTCTCCCAGAGAGAGAGAGAGAGAGAGAGAGAGAGAGAAACAGATGAGATAGAAAGAGAGAGAAGAGAGAGAGAGAAAAACAGATGAGATAGAGAGAGAAGAGAGAGAGAGAAAAAATAGAGGAGAGAGAGAGAGAAACAGATGAGAGAGAGAAGAGAGAAAAAATAGAGGAGAGAGAGAAAGAGAAAAGAGAAAAAAGAGGAGAGAGAGAGAAACAGATGAGAGAAAGAGAGAAGAGAAAAAATGGAGAGAGAGAGAAACAGATGAGAGAGAAACAGACAAGATAGAAGAGAAAAAATAGAGGAGAGAGAAAAACGAGAGAAAGAGAAGAGAATGGAGAGAGAGAAACAGAGAGAGAGAAACATGACAGAGAGAATAGAGAGAGACATAGATGAGAGAGGGAGAGAGAGAAATGAGAGATAGAGAAAAAATAGAATAGAGAGAAACAGATGAGAGAAATGAGAGAAAGAATAGAGAAACGAGAGAGAGAAACAGATGAGAGAGAAAGAGAAATAGATGAGATGGAGAGACAAAAACAGATGAAATGGAGAAACGAGATAGAGAAATGAGATAGAAAGAGAAACAGGTGAGGTAAAGAGAAGAGATAGAGGAGAGATAGAAAGAGGAAACATGAGATAGAGAGAGACATGAGAGGAAGAGAAAGAGATAGAAAGAGAAACATGAGGTAGAAGGAAGAGAGAAACATGAGACGGAGAGAAGAGAGACAAAAACAGATAAATTGAGAGAGAAACAAATTGAGAGAGAAACATGACAGAGAAAAACATGAGATGGAAAGAGAATAGAGAGAGAGACAGATGAGAGAGAGAAACATGAGAGAGAAGAGAGAGAAACGAGATGGAGAGAAGAGAGACAAAAACATGAAATAGAGAGAGAAACATGAGGTAGAAAGAGGAGAGAAAGGAGAGAGAAAGAATAGAGAGAGAGACAGATGAGATAGAATGAGAGAAACATGAGAGAGAGCGGAGACAGAGGAGAGAGAAACATAGATGAGAGAAACGAGAGAAAGAAACAGATGGGATAGAATGAGAGAGACAGATGAGAGAGAAAAGAGAGAAAGAGAGAGACAGATGAGGTAGAAAGAGAGAAACAGGAGATAGAGAGCGGAGAGAGAAAGAGGAGAGAGAAAGAATAGAGAGAGAGAGAGATGAGATAGAATGAGAGAAACAGGAGAGAAAGAGGAGAGAGAAAGAGGAGAGATAGAGAGAAACGAGAGAAAGAATAGAGAGAGGGGGAAAGAGAGGAGAGAGAAAAACATGAGAGAGAGAGGAGAGAGAAACAGATGAGAAAGAGAGAAGAGAGAAAAAAATGGAGAGAGAGAGCGGAGAGAGAAAGAGGAGAGAGAAAGAATAGAGAGAGTGAAACAGATGAGGTAGAAGGAGAGGAGAGAGAAACGAGAAAGGAGAGAGAAAGAATAGAGAGAGACAGACGAGGTAGAAAGAGAGAGAAAGAGGAGAGAGAAACATAGGTGAGATAGAGAGAGACGAGAGAAAGAATAGAGAGAGAGGGAAAGAAAGGAGAGAGAAAGAATAGAGAGAGAGAGATGGGATAGGATGGGAGAGAAACATGAGGTAGAAAGAGGAGAGAGAAAGGAGAGAGAAAGAATAGAGAGACAGATGGGATAGGATGGGAGAGAAACGAGGTAGAAAGAGGAGAGAGAAACGAGAGAGAAAGAATAGAGAGAGACAGATGGGATAGGATGGGAGAGAAACATGAGGTAGAAAGAGGAGAGAGAAACGAGAGAGAAAGAATAGAGAGAGACAGATGGGATAGGATGGGAGAGAAACATGAGGTAGAAAGAGGAGAGAGAAAGGAGAGAGAAAGAATAGAGAGAGACAGATGGGATAGGATGGGAGAGAAACATGAGGTAGAAAGAGGAGAGAGAAAGAGAGAGAAAGAAGAGAGACAGATGGGATAGGATGGGAGAGAAACATGAGGTAGAAAGAGGAGAGAGAAACGAGAGAGAAAGAATAGAGAGAGACAGATGGGATAGGATGGGAGAGAAACATGAGGTAGAAAGAGGAGAGAGAAACGAGAGAGAAAGAAGAGAGAGACAGATGGGATAGGATGGGAGAGAAACATGAGGTAGAAAGAGGAGAGAGAAAGGAGAGAGAAAGAAGAGAGAGAAACATGGGATAGGATGGGAGAGAAACATGAGGTAGAAAGAGGAGAGAGAAAGGAGAGAGAAAGAATAGAGAGACAGATGGGATAGGATGGGAGAGAAACAGGTAGAAAGAGGAGAGAGAAACGAGAGAGAAAGAATAGAGAGAGACAGATGGGATAGGATGGGAGAGAAATATAAGGTAGAAAGAGGAGAGAGAAACAAGAGAGAGAATAGAGAGAGACAGATGGGATAGGATGGGAGAGAAACATGAGGTAGAAAGGAGAGAGAAACGAGAGGGAAAGAATAGAGAGAGACAGATGGGATAGGATGGGAGAGAAACATGAGGTAGAAAGAGGAGAGAGAAAGAATAGAGAGAGACAGATGGGATAGGATGGGAGAGAAACATGAGGTAGAAAGAGGAGAGAAACGAGAGAGAAAGAAGAGAGAGAGACAGATGGGATAGGATGGGAGAGAAACAGGTAGAAAGAGGAGAAAGGAGAGAGAAAGAAGAGAGAGAAACAGATGGGATAGGATGGGAGAGAAACATGAGGTAGAAAGAGGAGAGAGAAAGAATAGAGAGAGACAGATGGGATAGGATGAGAGAGAAACATGAGGTAGAAAGGAGAGAGAAACGAGAGGGAAAGAATAGAGAGAGACAGATGGGATAGGATGGGAGAGAAACATGAGGTAGAAAGAGGAGAGAGAAAGAATAGAGAGAGACAGATGGGATAGGATGGGAGAGAAACATGAGGTAGAAAGAGGAGAGAAACGAGAGAGAAAGAAGAGAGAGAGACAGATGGGATAGGATGGGAGAGAAACAGGTAGAAAGAGGAGAAAGGAGAGAGAAAGAAGAGAGAGAAACAGATGGGATAGGATGGGAGAGAAACATGAGGTAGAAAGAGGAGAGAGAAACGAGAGAAAAGAGAAAGAATAGAGGGAGACAGATTAGAGAGAAAGAGAAACGAGAGAGAAAGAGGAGAGAGAAACATGATGAGATAGAGAGAAACGAGAGAAAGAATAGAGAGGAGAGAGAAACGAGAGAAAGAATAGAGAGAGAGGGAAAGAGAGGAGAGAGAAAGAGAAAGCTAACGGGTCCTCTTCCCTTTTCTGCCCTTCTCTCCGTCTCTCCGTTGGACGCTCCAGGTCCAGATCCTCTCCAAAAGAGTCAACTACAGCCACGTCCAGTCCAAATGTGGATCCAAGGACAATATTAAGCATATCCCTGGAGGGGGGAATGTAAGTATCCCGAAGGACCAGTGGGCCCTGCTCTTCCCACTAACAACAACTCCTCCTCTTCCTCCTCCTCCTCCTCCTCCTCCTCCTCCTCCATGTGTTCATTCCGACTCTGGAGTTGTCCCTGTGCATGTATATCTCTGTTTGTGCGTGTTTCTCGGGCGGTCATGGGGGGGGTGGGGGAAGAGAGAAGCGGAACCCTCGCCCCCCCCCGAGCATCCCGGGGGGAGGGGGAAGGGACCCGATTCTGGAATTGGGAAGGTGCCAAGGCAAGCGGTTAGGATCAGGGCCAAGAGGGAAACTTTGTGGGGGGGGGGGGTTTGTGTTGTTGTGGTTGTGGTTGTTGTTCTTTTCTTTTTCTTTTCTTTGTTTCAACGGGCTGGGAGGCAGGCTGGGGATTTGGTCCTAAATAGCAGCTCTTGGTGGGAAAAGGTGGGGTGGGAGGGAGGGAGGGAAGGATGATTGACATGGATGTAATAGATCAGGGGTCTTCAAACTTGGCCCTTTTATGACTTGTGGACTTCAACTCCCAGAATTCCTCAGCCAGCAAAGCTGGCTGAGGAATTCTGGGAGTTGAAGTCCACAAGTCATAAAAGGGCCAAGTTTGAAGACTCCTGTAATAGATGGACGGAGATGGATGGATGGGTGGGTGGGTGGGTGGAAGGAAGATAGACAGACAGACAGACAGATGGGTGGGATAGATAGATAGATAGATAGATAGATAGATAGATAGATAGATAGATAGATAGATAGATAGATAGATAGATAGATAGATAGATAGATAGATAGATGATAGAGAGAGAGAGAGAGAGACAGAGAGAGACAGACAGACTGGATGGATAGATAGATAGATAGATAGATAGATAGATAGATAGATAGATAGATAGATAGATAGATAGATAGATAGATAGATAGATAGATAGATAGATAGATAGACAGACAGACAGACAGACAGACAGACAGACAGACTGGATAGATAGATAGATAGATAGATAGATAGATAGATAGATAGATAGATAGATAGATAGATAGATAGATAGATAGATAGATAGATAGATAGATAGATAGATAGATAGATAGATAGATAGATAATAGGATGGGTGGATGATGGAAGGAATAGAAGGATAGATAGATGATGGAAGGAAGGAAGGAAAAGATAGATAGATAGATAGATAGATAGATAGATAGATAGATAGATAGATAGATAGATAGATAGATAGATAGATAGATAGATAGATAGATAGATAGATAGATAAGGATGGGTGGGATAGAGAGATAATGGAAGGAAGGAAGGAAGATAGACAAATGGATGATAGGTAGGTAGAGAGATAATGATGGATGGATTAAATAGGTGATAGAATAGATAGACTGGATGGATGGATAGATAGATAGATAATAGAAGGATGAATGGATGGATGGTGACTGGATGATAGCTAATGGATGTACGAGAGGTGATGGACAGATAGATGGGTGGGTGGACGATAGGTTATAGATGGACAGCCAGACGGTAGATGGATAGCAACTGATGGATCGCCATATAGTTAGATGATAGGTTGTGTGTGTGTGTGTGTGTGTGTGTGTGTGTGTGTGTGTGTGTGTGGAGAGAGAGAGAGAGAGAGAGAGAGAGAAGATGGAGGGATGATAGAAAGGATGGGTAGATAGAGGGATGGATGAAGAGATGCGATGACAAATAGATATATAGATGATAGAGGGATGGATAGATGATTGATGGATCTCTCTATCTATCTATCTATCTATCTATCTATCTATCTATCTATCTATCTATCTATCCTAATCTATCTATCCCACTTCTACACCACCCATTTCCCCTGAGAGTGACATCTGGCCAGCTTCCAATAAGACAGACAGAGAGAGAGAAAGACGAAAAGTTTTGCGGGAAATTGCCGGCAGGCGTTGGGAAAACGGCGAGCTAAGCCCCGGGAAAACGAGAAGGCGACAGTCAGAAAGAGCATCAAGATTTGCTCCGGCTTGATTCTCTTTGGTCCAGGTGGGAAGGAATTAGCAGCTTTTTCCCGCCAATTCGAGGACTTTCCGAATTCTCTATCCGTAGACAGGATCGGGGAGTCCGTTCTCCACGGCTCGGCCCTGCCCTCAAAAGGGCGAGCGGACGGCGGGGGTCTGCCAGCAAAAAGATCACCTTGTGGTCCCCTTTTTATTTATTTTTGTCCTTCCGGTTTCCCCTAAATGCGACTGTTTCTCTTTACGGCCAGATCAGGAGAGGCAGAGGGCAAAGGTCACCCTAAATCCTGGTTTGACTCGGCCATTTTAAGACATGCCGCCGTGTCGGGCTAAGGAACGCCGGGAGTCGAAGTCGGGCCGTCTTCCCGGGGCCATGATTGGGGAAAAAAAACAAAACCTAGTTTGTTTGGGGGGGTTGTTTTTTTTCAACGTTGGCTTGATGTGAGCTTGATAGTGTGCCTACCATGGGATCCCATCTGGGATCTTGATAGATCACAGAGCTCTTGATAGATCACTGAAGGCACGAAGCTGGAACATCTCCGGAACCCCCTTTTAACCACCATTCCAGGGCTTAGCCAGCTGCTAACCAACATCTCCGTACAAATGGATCTTTTCGGCCCCGATTTTGCCGATTTCGCTGTCCTTTTTTTTTCCCCTTCCTGTCTTCTTCCTTTGCTCTCGAGGATTTTCTTCCCTCACTCCAGAAAATAATAACGGCTAATTGCCCGAGCGGAAATCATTAACCCTCACCTCCAGATTTGGGTGCGAATCGTCTCGTTTAATTGTCTCCGTTCCTACATCTGTCTCCTCCGAGGAGCTCTTTTATCCTTCTTCCTTTTTTTTTCTTCTCCTCCTCCGCCCGCTGTCCTTCCTTTCTTTTCTGTCATCCACCAATCAAGTCTGTCCAACCGTTCAGCTCAACGAGTAAAATACCTATCGTTTTCAGGTCCAAACTGTCCCCAAGCCAACTTCGGGCAACAAATCCCAGCCACGGACCAACCCCAAGCCCAGCCCGGGCTGTACCAATGTGAGTAGAACATTAGATTTGGCCAAGTGACTTGATGTTATGGGAGTGTCCACCTTCTTCCAGTTTCATAGGACGTCCTTGTTGAAGGGACTTTTGATGTTATGGAGTCTCCACCTTCTTCCAGGTTCATAGGACGTCCTTGTTGAAGGGACTTTTGATGTTATGGAGTCTCCGCCTTCTTCCAAGTTCATAGGACGTCCTTGGTCAAGGGACTTTTGATGTTATGAAGTGTCCACCTTCTTCCAGGTTCATAGGACGTCCTTGGTGAAGGGACTTTTGATGTTATGGAGTCTACACCTTCTTCCAAGTTCATAGGACGTCCTTGGTGAAGTGACTTTTGATGTTATGGAGTGTCCCCCTTCCAGGTTCATAGGATGTTCTTGGTCAAGGGATTTTTGATGTTATGGAATGTCCCCTTTCTTCCAAGTTCGTAGGACGTTCTTGGTCAAGGGACTTTTGATGTTATGAAGTGTCCACCTTCTTCCAGGTTTCCTAGGACGTCCTTGGTGAAGGGACTTTTGATGTTATGGAGTCTACACCTTCTTCCAGGTTCATAGGATGTCCTTGGTCAAGGGACTTTTGATGTTATGGAGTGTCCACTTTCTTCCAAGTTCATAGGATGTTCTTGGTGAAGTGACTTTTGATGTTATGGAGTTTCCACCTTCTTCCAGATTCATAGGACGTTCTTGGTCAAGGGACATTTGATGTTACATTGAGTTTGAAGCGTTTTTAAACGCGTTTGCTCACCTCGCTGACGTCGCGTGCCTTCCGCGAAACCCGTTTTTATCGACGTTTTCTTCCCAGCCCGCCGCTTGGGTGAACTTCGCGTTT
>CM044371.1:2671523-2686523 GCA_024294585.1 Vipera latastei
AATGGAAAATGGAACGGAATAGAATAGAATAAGGAATAGGAATAGAGTAGAATGGAATAGAATAGAATAGAATAGACAATAGAATAGAATAGAATAGAAAATAGAAGAATCGAATGGAATGGAATGAAATAGAATAGACAATAGAATAATAGAATAGAATAGATTAACGGAAAATAAAATAGAATGGAATGGAGTAGACAATAGAAGAATAGAATAGAATAGTCAATAGAACAGAACAGATGGAATGAAACGGAATACAAAATACAATACAATAGATGGAATGGAATAGAGAATGGAATGGAATAGAATTAGGTGAGAACAGAATAGAAGGAATGGAATGGAAGCAGAATGGAACGGAATGGAATAGAATTACAATAGACTAAGCAGCCTTACTGGCTGCTCGACCTCTGCTTGGCACGTCATCAGTTTGTGGGGCTTGAACCCGCCCCCCATTCTATCTTTCCACCAGAGGAAAAAAAATAACTCGCTAAACGGTATGAAAAAGGGTAGTCCTTGACTTACAACCGTTTGCATAAAACCAGTCTGGTTTTGTTTACGAGATGGTGTGGGATTGAAATCCAATCAATCAATAAACAGTTATAACAACCTGGGGTGGGGGTGGGGAATGACGTAGAACCCCTTTCCTCTAAGTTACGACTGTCACGGCACCCCCTCCGTAAGTCGCCGGCTCGCAACTGTGGGAACTTGGCAATCCATTTAGGACGGATGCAGCATCTTGCCGTCCCGCGCTCACAGTTTGCGACCTTTCCGGCTAAACGTCCGACAACCGAGGTCCAATTTGGGAAGCCGCATTCGCTGAACGACCACGCGATTCGCTGAACGACCACGCGATTCGCTGAACGGCCCCCTGGTTCATTTCCCGATGATGCGATTCTTTGATCCGCCCCGGTAAAGAGGGTCGCAAAACTGGCTCCAGCCACGTGACGATTCGTTTAATAACCACGTGCTTTAGCGGACAAAATTCCGCTCCCGATTGTGGCCATAAGTCGAGGACTATCTTAAGGTTGTTTTCAGTCCTCGATAACCACTGCAAAGACCAGCCGAGTTCCTCGTCAGCACAGAGAGTTACATCTCCCTCTCGCGAGCATTCTCGATAGTCACAGAGTTACATCCTGGGTAGCTTTAATCGTGGTCAGCCTTCATAAAAGTATTGGGGGGGGTGGTCAGGACAGGTCCCATCCCAGCGTCCTTCTCAACAATCGCCTGTCTGTCGTCCCTCCCCCACTGTTCCCCACCTGCCGCCGTGTTCACCATATATTCACTTCACAGCCAACTCAGTCCCCGAGATCGCAGAAGAGTACAATATTTGGGTTGGGGTGCGGGACAGAGGAGGTGAGGAGTTGAGCAGGAGAGATGAGACTGGGCGAGATTGAAGCGAAAGGGATCATCAGTCTGGCTGGTCTCCTTTCTCTGGCCAAGACTGAATGGTCTTCTGCTCAGAACGGTCGTGCTCGATCCTCTCTGTTGGGACTGGGACAACTCACTGCAGCCATCTCACCTCAACCATCTCTCCTTGGCCAACTCGCCGCGGGGGTCAATTGCCCACGGGTTATCAACGGGATAAGTGTTGTCCACACCTTTTTTCCTCGACGCGATTTCCATTTTTCTCAATGGAAATCGTCTCAGAAAGAAACGGCAGGTGACTTATCCCGTTATCGATCCCGGGCGGGATTGTCCCGCGACGAGTTGATCTAGGCGAGATGGCCCCGACAAAAGGGCCACCACGGTGGGTTGGCCATGGCGAAGTAGCCGCAACAAGTTGGCCATGGCGAGGTGGCCGCGCCGAAATTGTCCCGTTCCACCTCTCGGTGTACGCCCCTCCGTCGAGAGATCGGATCCGCTTCCAGGCGTCGTCCCCCCCTTAACATCCCATCCCCTTCCCTCTGTGTAGTGACCCCTCATTTCCTCCCCACCCCACTGTTTTCCTTCTAGACTGAGGGGGACAAGGAGGCGGCCCCAGAGAACGGAGGGCCCCCGCCGGGCAGCATTGCCCCACAGGAGAATGGCGCAGGGCCGCTTGCACCTGCGCAGGGCGGTGGTGACCAAAGGGAAATTCAGTCCTTCAACACTCACATACAAGAGACAAGTAAGTGCTGAGGGGAAACGGCAGCATCTAGAGGAGGCAGGGGGTCTGAATTATTGAATTTATTTTTTTTCACGGCTTCCGGGGGGGTGGGGGGGGCAGGTGTAAACCCTGAACGTTTGCTTGCGGGTGTTGTCGTGGTCCCCTGCCAATGTCGTTAATGCGATCAATTGCCTTTTATTTTCCAGGCCTTTAACGCTGACATTCTGGTATCGCCTTCCGCCCCTTGTCTCTTTCCCCCTTTTTTTCCTGCCCCTCCCCCAATGTGTCGCTGCAGATTGAATCCCACAAGCTGACCTTCCGCGAGAACGCCAAGGCTCGCACGGACCACGGGGCGGATTTCGCACTCTGCGCCGGCAGCCCTCCCGCCTCCCCACCGCTGAGCACCTCCATCAGCGAGAGCCTGGGCACCGTCGCCGCCGCCACCGTGTCCTCCTTGCCCCCGCGGCTGCCCTGGCGGGCTCCCCTCGCGGAAGAGACCTCCGCCCCGCTCTCTCAGCCAGGCTTGTGACTCGCTTTCCTGCCCCGTTCCTCCTCCCAAACCCCTCCGTCTCCCTCAGGCCCTCAGCTTGCCTCCCTTACTCCTTTGCAACCCGTCTTCCTGGGCTCCGGTGAGGATTCACTCGCTCAGTTGATCCTTTTGTACTCGGATGAGATGATCTTCGGGGCAAGGGGTCTTGCTTACCTCTGGCCTCCCAGATCTAATTTCAATTCCTGCTTATTTTGGATGCCGGGGTCAAAAGTGCATATTATGAATTTCGCTTTGACCCTGCAAATATTGGATTCTTCTCAGCGGGCCGCATGGGAAACCTGGCTTGCAACACTGAGAAAGGGTTCAAAAGCCGATGGGAGTTAAAGGAGGCAAGCTTTTTCCCCCCTCCTTCTCTCCCCAACTTTTTTCCACCCTTGTGGATCTTCCCTGCACCCTGTTTAGTGCCGGCCTGTTACTCTCACACATAACGCCATGCTCATTAGCACACCCCGCAACAATGCCGTAACCTTTTAATTTTTCTCGTCCTTCCCCTTGCGATCCAGCCGAGTGGCGTGGCTGTGCCGAGCGTGGTTCCTGTGGCTTCCCCCACCGGCTCACGCTTCTCTCCCCTCCCCTCCCGCTCGCCCGCACCAACCTTCCCCCTTGCCATAGGAGAATTTTAAAAAACAAAAAAAACGCACCGTTATCTGCTGTTGCAGCGCTGTTGGCTTTGTTATCCACATATCCTACCATTTTAAACCGTGTTGTTTTGTTTTCTCTTTTTTTTTCTTTTTTTTTTCTTTGGTGTGGTGGTTCTTTTGCGTGTGTGTTTCAAAATATTTGGAGAACGACGGAGCCCGGGGACTCAAAGGCCCCCTGGGGGGAAGAGCGGAGACTAAAGTGGACAGGTGGGCGGGTGGAAAGACAGGCACCGTAGGAGAAAACGGGCAACGTAGAGCTGGATCTTTGCACCAATGTGCTACAGACAAAAGCTTCGAGGTGGCCATTGAAAGTCAGCACTCCTGCACAAATCCCGGGTGGGTTTCCCCCTGAGTGACCCCTGCCTCTGCAGGTGGCTTCCAAAGGATCAAACCCCAGGGATCTGGGTAGTCGTGCCACAGGGATATCCGTTCCAGAGAATTTTGCGACCATGAAGGCACACCGAGATGGGCTGGAACGTTTGCAAGTAGTTTCAGGGATCTGGGTAGTCGTTGCTGCTGGGTATCCGTTCCGGAGAATTTTGCAACCACAAAGGCACACCGAGATGGGCTGGAACGTTTGCAAGTAGTTTCAGGGATCTGGGTAGTCGTTGCTGCGTGATATCCGTTCCGGAGAATTTTGCGACCACAAAGGCACACCGAGATGGGCTGGCACGTTTGCAAGGAGCTTGGGCAGAGAGAGGCAGGGAAGGTCACGGGCAAGTGTTTGAAGGTCTGGAGATGCTGGGCTGTGCAGGATGGGAGTGGGGAATCCCTTCCGCTTTTGAGTCTCACGGGGGGCGGGGGGGGGAGATCCCCGTCCGCGTTCCGTCTTCCACACTGCAAACGACACTAAACAGAATTGTAAATAAAACTTGAAAAACGACTTGTGCTGAGAGTCTCAGAATATTTTGCTTTCGAACCGCGGGGAACGAGACGGGGGTTCCGCAGGCAAGATGGGGGCGGGTGGAAGAGTTATGTCGGGAAGCGTCGGACGGGAACTGTGTAAAAAATAATTAAAGAAATAACCCTATCCTGTTTCCTAACCCCCCCCCCCCCCGGGTCACGTAGCCCACCGTATGCATCTTCCCACGGAGAATTCTTGCGCTCGTGATTTGTTTTTTATATATAAATATATCTATTAAAGGTTGCATGGTTTCTAATAAAATAGCTTTTTAAACTGTTAAACGAGGGTTTTATCATTATTATTTGAAGTATCCCAAACAGTCTCGCAGCTTCTCTGGAGAGAAGGATTTGATGGGTAAATAGAAATTTTGTAGATTGTGGGTCCGGGAAAGAAAAAACGAGCTACGGGTAGTCCTCGACTTATGAGCCCAGAATTGACGTTGCTAAGCGAGACGTCTCCGAAGTACGTTTCGCCCTTACGTTAACGGCTTTTCCGGACACGTTTGCGAAGTGAGACCTTGCCGTTGTTCAATTAGTGACACGGTCGTTAAGGCAATCCCGGCTTCCCTCGTTGACTTCGCTCGTCGGAAGGTTGCAAAAGGGGATGGCGCGACACACCCCCCGCGGTGCCACGACCGTCGTAAACGTGAGCCCGCCGTCAAGCGGCTGGATGCAAATCCCGTGACCGCAGAGAGGCTGCGAGGGTCGTAAGTCTGAAAAACTGGGTCATCGGTCGGTTTTTTTTCCTC
Source organism: Vipera latastei (assembly GCA_024294585.1). Classification (NCBI taxonomy): domain Eukaryota; kingdom Metazoa; phylum Chordata; class Lepidosauria; order Squamata; family Viperidae; genus Vipera; species Vipera latastei. The sequence continues at coordinate 2,676,453 of CM044371.1, forward strand.
CCCCCCCCCCCGGTACCGTTGTCACTTTGGTCACTAAGCAAACTGTTGTAAGCCGAGGACTACCTGTAGTTCGTTTCCTTTTTATGTGCCCTCCCGTTCGCTTCCCCCTTCCTGTCTGTGCTGCCCACAAAACCAAAAGCGGGGCTCGTCACAACTTCCCCTCGGTAAATCAGGTGTCTGGAGGGGTGGGCTTGGACGTCAATCAGAATAGAGCTGGGAGGGACCTTGGAGGTCATCTAGACCTGCCCCCTGCTCAGGCAGGATAACCTTACAGAATAACAGTTGGAAGGGACCTTGGAGGTCATCTAGTCCAACCCCCTCCTCGGACAGGATAACCTTAAAGAATAACAGTTGGAAGGGACCTTGGAGGTCATCTAGTCCAACCCCCTCCTCGGACAGGGTAACCTTACAGAACAACAGTTGCAAGGGACATTGGAGGTCTTCTAGACCTGCCCCCTGCTCAGGCAGGAGGCCCTGACAGACTAACAAGAGCTGGAAGGGGCCTTGGAGGTCATCTAGTCCGACCCCCTGCTCAGTCAGGATAACGGTAACCTTACAGAATAACAGAAGGGACCTTAGAGGTCATCTAGTCCATCCCCCTGCTCAGGCAGGAGACCCATACGGAATAAAACAGTTGGAAGGGACCTTGGAGGTCATTTAGTCCAACCCCCTCAGACAGGATAATAACCTTACAGAATAACAGTTGGAAGGGACCTTGGAGGCCATTTAGTCCCACCCCCTGCTCGGACAGGAAGACCTTACAGAATAACAGTTGGAAGGGACCTTGGAGGTCATCTAGTCCAACCCCCTCCTCGGACAGGAAGACCTTACAGAATAACAGTTGGAAGGGACCTTGGAGGTCATCTAGTCCAACCCCCTGCTCAGACAGGAAGACCTTACAGAATAACAGTTGGAAGGGACCTTGGAGATCATCTAGTCCAACCCCCTCCTCGGGCAGGATGACCTTACAGAATAACAGTTGGAAGGGACCTTGGAGGTCATCTAGTCCAACCCCCTCCTCAGACAGGAGAATCTTACAGAATAACAGTTGGAAGGGACCTTGGAGGTCATCTAGTCCCACCCCCTGCTCAGAAAGGAAGACCTTACAGAATAACAGTTGAAAGGGACCTTGGAGGCCATTTAGTCCCACCCCCTGCTCGGACAGGAAGACCTTACAGAATAACAGTTGGAAGGGACCTTGGAGGTCATCTAGTCCAACCCCCTCCTCGGACAGGAAGACCTTACAGAATAACAGTTGGAAGGGACCTTGGAGGTCATCTAGTCCAACCCCCTGCTCAGACAGGAAGACCTTACAGAATAACAGTTGGAAGGGACCTTGGAGGTCATCTAGTACAACCCCCTCAGACAGGATAACCTTACAGAATAACAGTTGGAAGGGACCTTGGAGATCATCTAGTCCAACCCCCTCCTCGGGCAGGATGACCTTACAGAATAACAGTTGGAAGGGACCTTGGAGGTCATCTAGTCCAACCCCCTCCTCAGACAGGAGAATCTTACAGAATAACAGTTGAAAGGGTCCTTGGAGGTCATTAGTCCAACCCCCTCCTCGGACAGGAAGACCTTACAGAATAACAGTTGGAAGGGACCTTGGAGGTCATCTAGTCCAACCCCCTCCTCAGACAGGAGAATCTTACAGAATAACAGTTGGAAGGGACCTTGGAGGTCATCTAGTCCCACCCCCTCCTCGGACAGGAAGACCTTACAGAATAACAGTTGGAAGGGACCTTGGAGGTCATCTAGTCCAGCCCCTCCTCGGACAGGATAACCTTACAGAATAACAGTTGGAAGGGACCTTGGAGGTCATCTAGTCCAGTCCCCTGCTCAAGCAGGAGACCCTACACCATTTCAGACAGACGGCTGTCCAGTCTTTTCTATTAAAAAAAGAAAAAAGTGACGGAGCACCCACAATTTCTGGTGGCAAGGAGTTCCACTGGTTAATTGTCCTCACTGTGAGGAAGTTTCTCCTTAGTGCCAGGTCGCTTCTCTCCTTGATTAGTTTCCATCCGTTGCTTCTTGTCCTGCCTTCTGGCGCTTTGGAAAATAAGTGGACCCCCCCTTTGTGGCAGCGCCCCCAAATATTGGAATAACTGCTACTCTGCCCCCCCCCCCCCACAGTCCTTCTTTTCTCTGGACTGGCCATTCCCAAATCCCGCAATCCTCCGTACGTTTTAGTCTCCGGACCTTGGATGCTCTTCGTCGCTCTCCTCTGCACTTTTCCCCCAAAAAGTCTCAACCTTTTTTTTTTTTTTTTTGGTCACACGGGGACCAAAACTGGACGCCGGTATTCCAGGCACGGCCTTACTCAGGCTTTACAAAGCGAGTGCTTAAGGCTCTGCCTGATTTCGCTTAGGATGGGGAAGGGCTTCGGAGAGTAGCGGCGATGCCGAGAGATAGAAGCCGTTCAGCTCGGCCCGAACGAAATCGGGGGGAACGCGAGGAGGGAAGACCGCGCGGAAATTTCCTGACGGTTAGGACAATTAACCAGGGGAACCACCTGCCTCCAGAAGCGGTGAATGCTCCAACCGCCGGAAGTTTTTTAAGAAGAGACTGGACAGCCCTTTGTCTGAAACGGTATAGGGTTGCCTGCCTGAGCGAGGGGGTGGGGGTTGGACTAGATGACCTCCAAGGTCCCTTCCGACTCTGTCATTCTGTTCTGTTCTGTCTTCCGTTCTACTCTATATTCTACTCTGTTCTATATTCTGTCCTATTCTACTCTATTCTATTTTATTCTATTAATTCTGTTACATCTATTCTATATATTCTATTCTATTTTCTAGCCTACTCTGTTCTATGTATTCTCTATATTCTACTCTTGATTCTACTCTTTGTTTTCTATTCTTCTCTGTTCTATATATTCTCCTCTAGATTCTATTCGACTCTCTATTCTATATATTGTATTTTATTCCATTCTATTCTATAGATTCTACTCTATTCTATATTCTACTCTTTATGTTCTCTCTGTTTTATTGTACTCTTATTCTATATACTCAATTCTACTCTACTCCATTTTTTATTCTACTCCATTTTCTACTCATTCTATTCTGTTGCTATTCTAAATTTTATTCTTACGTTACATCCTATTCTACTCTATTCTACTCTACATTATATTCTCCATATTCTATTTTATATATTTACTCTATATCGTATTTCTGTTCTACTCTCTATTGTATTTTACTTTCTTCTACGTTATATTCTACTCCATATTCTATTCTGCTCTCTATGTATTCTATTCTATTCCATTCCATTCCATTCCATTCTATAGATTATTCTATCTATTCAATTCTACTCTACTCCGTTTTCTATTCTACTCTATATTCTACTCTTATTTTATTCTATTCTTTTGCTATTCTATATTCTACTCTACGTTATATCCTATTCTACTCTACTCTATTCTATATATTCTCCATATTTTATATATTTACTCTATATTGTATTTCTGTTCTACTCTCTCTATTCTACTTTCTTCTACGCTATATTCTACTCCATATTCTGTTCTACTCTCTATTCTATTCTATTCCATTCTATTCTGTAGATTCTACTCTATTCTCTATTCTGTTCTACTCTTATGTTCTTTATATTCTCTGTATTCTATTCTACTCTATGTTCTACTCTATTCTATTCAATTCTACTCTACTCCGTTTTCTATTCTACTCTACTCTATTTTATTCTATTCTGTTGCTATTCTATATTCTACTCTACGTTATATCCTATTCTATTCTACTCTACTCTATTCTTCTCTATATTCTCCTCCATATTCTATTTTATATATTTACTCTATATCGTATTTCTGTTCTGCTCTCTATCCTATTCTATTCCATTCCATTCTATTCTATAGATTCTACTCTATTCTACTCTACTCTTGTTCTCTCTATTTTATTCTACTCTATTCTATATACCGTATTCAATTCTACTCTACTCCGTTTTCTATTCTACTCTATATTCTACTCTACTCTTATTTTATTCTATTCTGTTGCTATTCTATATTCTACTCTATGTTATATCCTATTCTATTCTACTCTATATTCTCCATATTTTATATATTTACTCTATATCGTATTTCTGTTCTACTCTCTCTATTCTATTTTACTTTCTTCTACGCTATATTGTACTCCATGTTCTATTCTACTCTCTTTGTATTCTATTCTATTCCATTCTACTCTAGATTCTACTCTATTCTCTATTCTGTTCTACTCTATGTTCTATATATTCTCTGTATTCTATTTACTCTATATTCTACTCTTAACTATTCAATTCTACTCTACTCTGTTTTCTGTTCTACTCTACTCTTATTCTATTCTGTTGCTATTCTATATTCTACCCTACGTTATGTCCTATTCTGTTCTACTCTACTCTATTCTACTCTATATTCTCCTCCATATTCTATTTTATATATTTATATTGTATTTCTGTTCTACTCTCTATTCTATTTTACTTTCTTCTATGCTATATTCTACTCCATATTCCATTCTACTCTCTATGTATTCTATTCCATTCTATTCTGTAGATTCTACTCTATTCTCTATTCTGTTCTACTCTATGTTCTATATATTCTCTGTATTCTATTTACTCTATATTCTACTCTTATCTATTCAATTCTACTCTACTCTGTTTTCTATTTACTCTTATTCTATTCTGTTGCTATTCTATATTCTACTCTACGTTATATTCTATTCTACTCTATATTCTCTATGTTCTATTTTATATATTTACTCTATATCGTATTTCTGTTCTACTCTCTCTATTCTATTTATACTTTCTTCTACGCTATATTCTCCTCCGTATTCTATTCTACTCTATTCTATTCTTACGCTATATTGTACTCCACTCAATATGTTCTACTCTGTATATTCTACTCTACTCTATATTCTGTTCTGTTTCTATTCTACTCTATTCTATATTCTAATTCTACTCTCTCTATATATATTCTACTCCATATTCTATTTCTGTTCTACTCGGCCAGTATTGGGGGATCCCTGACCTCAAGATTCCCGGGCTGACGCTCCTATTTTCAGGAGGATTCAACTGCCCTGCGGATCCCTGACGGATCTACTTAATCCACTCCCGGACGCTCCCTGATTTTTCTTCCAAATGGAGCCCAACCTTTCATTCTGCGTCCCCGCCCATCAAAACTCTTTGGCAAATCGATCTGAAAAGAGCCGGAAGGGTCCTCGGAGGTCATCTAGTCCAACCCCCCTCAGATTTCCCCCAACAGGAGATCGGAAGGTTTTTCGGCCAATCGGCGCTAACTTTCAACTTCCATGCAAGGTTCTCCCGGCCTTTGACCATCCGTGGCTGGGGGCAAACTCTTTGTCCAACCTCTCGGTTAATACGGCGAGCGACAGGTAAGTCCTCGGCTTAACGACCATCGGTTTAGTGTCCGATCGGCGTTGCCGCGGTTCTGAAAAATGGACTTGGCACCGTTCTTGGCAACATCAGGGTCACATCCAAATTCAGACATTCAGCAATCGGCTCGTATTTATGACGGTCGCAGCGTCCTGGGGATCAGGTGATTAAAATTCAGATGCTAGGCAACTGGCTCGTATTTATGACGGTCGCAGCATCCCGGGGATCAGGTGATTAAAATTCAGACGCTAGGCAACCGACTCGTATTTATGACGGTCGCAACATCCCGGGGTGAGGTGATCAAAATCCAGTCGCTCGGCCACCGACTCGTATTTATGACGGTCGCAGCGTCCCTAGGTGAGGTGATCAAAATCCAGACGCTTGGTATCTGACTCGTATTTCTGACGGTCACAGCATCCCGGGGATACATGATCAAAATCCAGACGCTTGGCCACCGACTCATATTTATGACGGTCGCAGTGTCAATGGGGGGGTAGTCCAACTCATCTAACAACCGGGTGACTGCCTGAATGTCTGCAGCAATTCGCCAGGGCGAGAAAGATTTTAACTCCAAATGTCTCGCTTAACGACGGAAATGTGGGGCTCCGTTGTCGTAAGTCGAGGACCGATTGTCGAGTCTTCTCCACCCTGTGCTATTCTCGGTTGCCAAATGCCTGGATTTTGATCATGTGACGGTTGTAAGTGGGGGACGCAACGCTAACTCCCTCTTTCAGTGCCGCTGTAACTCGGAACGGTCGCTAAATGGAGTGTTGCGAAAAACCGACATGACAAAGTACAGAAAAAGGGACTGACGATCGTTTGTCACACTTAGCGACCGTTGCAGCAACCCCCCACGGTCATGTGATCAAAATTCAGACACCGGGCAACTCACTCGTAGTTATGACGGTTGCAATGAGGTTGTAAAACGGGGCGAAACGGACTTAAACACTTGTCTCGCTTAGCAGGAGAAATTTTTGGGCCCCATTGCGGTCGTAAGCCGAGGAGTGCCTAGAGAATAAGCAATCTGTGGGCTGTTGAGTCACCATTTCAGAGCTACAGGGAGTCCTCGACTTAACGGCGATTCGTTTAATGACCGCTCGAAGTTGCATTGGTCCTGGAATACAGGGAGTTCAGGCCGGTCCTCCCACTTACGACCGTCGCAGCATTTCCACTGTACAAGCGGCCTTCACCTTAACGACGGCAAAATTGGGGCCCCAAATTTCCACCGCTCAGCAAGAGAAGTTGTTAAAGTGGGTTTTGTCCTGCTTTACGACCTTTCTTGCCGCACTTAGACCCATGGTCGTTAAGCGAATCTGGCTTCCCCATTGACTTTGCTCGTCCGAAGGCGGCAAGTCCCACGGTCGTTAAGCGAATTAGCTTCCCCGTTGCTCCTCAGAAGGCCGCAAGTCCCACAGTCATTAAGCGAATCGGCTTCCCCCATTAACTTTGCTCATCAGAAGGTAACAAAATGGAGGTCACGTGACCTCAGGGACAATTTTGGATTCCATTGCGGTCGTAAGTCGAGGACTACACTTTTAATGCGCCAGGCTTCTTTCTAAAATGTCTGGAAGGAGATTCCTCAAAATTCATCATTTATTCCTGGGATTTGAACAAGCGCTTTGAGACTCTTTGACGGATTGGATCCACTTGTCATTCACCTGCCAGTCACAAAGACCGACGACGCCATAACGACGTGTCGTCGTACGTTTGTTCCGGAACCCCACGTGAAAAAAATGGAAATAAAACAACTTTTTTTTTTTAAAGGCATATATGCCACCGGCTAGGATGGAAATTCAGAAAGGTTTTTTTTAGAGAATGTAGTTAGTCCTCGAATTACGACGGTTTGTTTAGTGACCGACGTTATGACGGCACCAAAAATAGTGACTTCGGATTGTTTTTCACCTTTAAGTGACCATCGAAGCACCCCCATGGTCAAAATTCAGGAAGTTGGCAAGTAGCTCGTACTTATGATAGTTGTGTAGCTAGTCCTCGAATTACGACGGTTTGTTTAGTGACCGATATTACGACGGCACCGAAAAAAGTGACTTCGGATCGTTTTTCACACTTAAGACCGTTGAAACACCCCCACAGTCAAAATTCAGACACTTGGCAAATAGCTCGTATTTATGACGGTTGTATAGCTAGTCCTCGAATTACGACAGTTTGTTTAGTGACTGACGTTACAGTGGCACCGGAAAAAGTGACTTCTGATCATTTTTCACACTTAGCGACCGTCGGAGCACCCCTAAGGTCAAAATTCAGACACTTGGCAAGCAGCTCGTTGCCAAGACATTACAATGGCACCGAAAAAAGTGACCAGAACGTTTTTCACCCTTAGCGACCGTCGAAGCATCCCCACAGTCAAAATTCTGACACTTGGCAAGTAGCTCATATTGGCAAGTAGCTCGTACTTATGATAGTTGTGTAGCTAGTCCTCGAATTACGACGGTTTGTTTAGTGACCGATATTACGACGGCACCGAAAAAAGTGACTTCGGATCGTTTTTCACACTTAAGACCGTTGAAACACCCCCACAGTCAAAATTCAGACACTTGGCAAATAGCTCGTATTTATGACGGTTGTATAGCTAGTCCTCGAATTACGACAGTTTGTTTAGTGACTGACGTTACAGTGGCACCGGAAAAAGTGACTTCTGATCATTTTTCACACTTAGCGACCGTCGGAGCACCCCTAAGGTCAAAATTCAGACACTTGGCAAGCAGCTCGTATTTACCACTCTTGTACAGCTAGTTCTCAAGTTACAACAGTTAGTTTAGCGACTGACGTTACAACGCTACCAAAAAAAGGTACTGCAGATCGTTTTTTTGCCCCATTTTACGACCTTTCTGGACTCGGTTGTTAAGGGAATCACTGCAGTTGTGAAATTTGTCACACGGCCGTTAAGCAAATCTGGGGTTTTTTGCCCCCCTCCCCCTTGACTTTGCTTATCGCAAGGTCGCAAAAGGGGACACCGCGACCGTCGTAATGACGAGTCAGTTGCCAAGTGTCTGTGAGGGTGATAAAGGAGTCACATCATCCCCTTTTGCCATATAGCCCGATTCACTTAACAACGGAGTGACTAACTTAGTGAAGTGATTCACTGAAGAACCGAGTCCAGAAAGGTCGTAAAAGGGGGCAAAATTCTCTAAAGATCTCGCTTAGCGACCGAAATTTTAGCCTCAAAGGTGCTCGTACGTCGAGGACTACCTGGTAATGTGTGTGATTTCCTATTGGAGCAGGGGGTTGGACTAGAAGACCTCAAAGGTCCCCCTCCCAACGCTGTCATTCTGTTCTTCGCTGCTGGCTTCTTTTGAACTAAGAAGCTGTTCCATTAAGGATGACAGTAGTCCTCTACTTACAACGGTTTGCTTAGTAACCGCTCAGAGTTACAACGGCATGGGAAAAAGTGACTTCTCCCGATTTTTCACACTTAACGACCGTTTTCTCATCCCCACGATCCCGTGATCCAAATTCAGACGTTTGGCAACTGACTCATAATTACGACGGTCGCAGTCTCCCGGCGTCACGTGATCCCCTTTTGCGACCTTCCGACAGGCAAATTCAGGGGGGCTCAACGTTGTGGTCCTAAGTCGAGGACCACTGTTTTTTTTCTCAGCCGACGTTACAACGGTACCAACTGCAGATCGTTTTTTTCACACTTAATGACCGTCGAAGCTTCCCCACGGTCAAAATTCAGACCCTTGGCAAGGGGTTCGTGTTTACGGAGATTGTACAGCTAGTCCTCGCATTACGACGGTTCGTTTAGTGACCGACATTTCAATGGCACCAAACAAAGTGACTTCAGATCATTTTTCACACTTAACGACCGTTGCAGTATTCCCTAGGCTCAAAATTCAGACGCTTGGCAACTGATTCGTCCCGGGGGTCACTTGATCCCCTTTTTGCGACCTGAGAAGCAAAGTCAACGGGGGAAGTCAGATTCACTTGATGACCGGGTGACTAATTTAACGTCCGCAGCGATCCGCTGCGGCAGAGGAGGTCATAAAATGAGACAAAAACGCAAAACATCTCACTTAGCAGCAGAGATTTTGGGCTTCATTGTGGTCGTTATTCGAAGGCTGCCTGTACAGAGGGAATGCTGCGACGGTCGTAAGTGTGAGGACTGGCCCAAAGTCACTTTTCTTCACGGCTGGAAGTTCGGTCGCTAAACGAACGGGTGTTCAGTGTGGCAAGTGTCTGAATTTTGAATCACGTGGCCGTGAGGAGGCTAAAACGGACATAAGTGCGAACAACGGTCATAAATCGCTTATTTCTTTTGCCCTAACTTGGAGCAGTCACTAAGTGAATTGTTAAGGCGAGGACTTCCCGTACCTCTGAATTGACGACCCAAGGAGGCAGCGGTCGACTTAACGACCGCAATTGAGCCCAACATTTCCGTTACTAAGTGAAACACTTGTGAAGTGAATTTTGCCCCGTTTTACGACCTTTCTGGACTCGGTTGTTAAGGGAATCGCTGCAGTTGTGAAATTTGTCACACGGCCGTTAAGCAAATCTGGTTTTTGTTTTTTTTTTGCCCCTCCATGACTTTGCTTATCGGAAGGTCGCAAAAGGGGACACCGTGACCGTCGTAATTACGAGTCAGTTGCCAAGTGTCTGCGAGGGTGATAAAGGAGTCACAGCATCCCCTTTGGCCACCTTCTGATATAGCCCGATTCACTTAACAACGGAGTGACTAACTTAGTGAAG